>CACVCL010018178.1:0-136757 GCA_902729485.2 Mus minutoides | reverse complement strand
CTTAAAATAGTAGCGATAATAAAAGCAACCCAATTATAAAATTATCAAATGTTGGATAGATATAGCAACTAAAATGACATACAAATATTTTTTAATCCATTATATGTTTACCTGACAAAAAAAACTAAAGACAGCGCAAATGTAAGTTTGGTTGAGTCATGATTTTGTGGCTGTGTGTGTGTGTGTGTGTGTGTGTGTGCGCGCGCATGTCTGTGTGTGTGTGTGTTTGTGTGTGTGTGTGTGTGTGTGTGTGTGTGTGTGTGTGTTGGTGTGTGTATTCATGTGTATCCACTTGCCACCATTTTGTTCTCTCTATCTCTCTTTCTTGTTATGCCTCTCTGTGTGTTTGTGTAGTGTGTGTGTGTGCACTTGACACAAATTTGTAACTGGTTATATAGCTAGTAGAAAGTGTTGTTTAATAAAAATGAGGTATCAGAACAAACAAATATAGAACTTTAAAATGGTTTCACAAAGTTCAAGAAACCCATCAAAGGATTTATGCATAATAATTCCAACAATATGAAATTCTGTACAAGGCAAAACCATAGAGGCAGCAAAAAAAGCAGTAATTACTAAGGTCTGAGGACCAAATGGATTCACAAGGAAGAGAAGAGAAATGTATTTGAAAAGGTAAATTTGTTTGTGTTCAATATAATGTCACATATAAATGAACCATTGTCAAAATCCATAGGATATTCAATACTCATAATGAATCTTTATGTGAAGTGACTTTGGGTCCATAATTAAGCATCAATGTAGGTTCATCAATTTTAATAAATGTGGTACCCTGATGTGGGGTGTTGACATAATAATGTCTGTAATTTGTAGGAATAGTATCTAGGTGAGATATCACTTTACTGTCTTTGGATTTTTACTGAGAACTAAAATGATTCTAAATATAACATCTATCAAAACAATTATATAGTATCCAAACAAGAAATGAATATAATTTCAAAGAAAGTTGTAGACGTCTGAGAAGGTCTCCTTCTCTGCTGGTGAGACCTTGTCAGGATTAGGAAAGAGAACGTTCATGAGTATCTGGCAACAACCATTGACATGAGAGGCACATTCACACAACAGCATGATAAAGAAGAAGACACAGAATGATTTTCCCAGAGTAGAAAAGGAGACAACATTCCCTGGATAAAAGACTATAGGTTTATTGCAACAGTTTAGTTAAAGAGACCAGTGCAGAATATGGGAATTGCACATTTCTCTAAGAGTTAACAGAACAAAGGAAATTGAGTTAAAGAACATAAGTTACTTTCTACTTTGAATAATTTTAGAAAGAGTATGGTTTTTGCAATTGATGTAACATGATTTGATAGAAGAAAGTCACTGCTCCACTGATATTAGCATGAGATGTGAATGACAGGGCACAGTCAAGCTGAGGATCAAAGAGATGAAAAGTAAAAGAATCTTCAGCAGTACGGGGCAAAATGTTTCATTTAGTGACACCTAGCTCTGCATTTTATCAGTCCTCTCATGTAGAGTGATTTATCCATCTCTGCTCTCTGTATTCACACTGCTCCTTTATCTTGTCATAACTTTCTTACTACCATATAGGCAGCAGCACATAATTCTATAAAATTCCAATGTCTCAGTGCAGACAGAGAGAGAGATCCTTTAAACTTGTGATTTCCCTTATGTCCTCTACCTGAATAGATATGTGCGGTGTCCAGTGTCCACTTAAAATGAAATACACACTTCTTACCTGGTCCCCCAAATGTAACTGTAAAATGGCTCCAGTCAGTTATGAAAACGTGGCCTACTCACTGATTATGTTCAATCTAGACGTTCCAGCAATTTGTTCTTTCTGGTCGTTGAAATGACAAGCTCATCTCTATTAAGCCACCTCCCCTTAGATTTGCAGTCCTTGCTGTTGTGTGCATTTCTCTTTTACATGTTCACAGAGTTGGTGGCATGAATCATTTACTGACATCACCTGCATGACCTCTGCTCCTTTTAGGACAAATATTTTAACTTTTCTTAAATACTTCTATACTTTGTGTGGCACAATATACTCAATAAAGAAAAAAAAAAAAAAGAACCCAAGTGGGAAATTGAATAAAGTGATAAATAAATATGCAAAATGCTTTTAGTTAAAGAAGGAACAATACTCCAAAGAAAGTGCTAGAATGCTAGAATGGATCAGAGAGAGGAAAATGACAACAGTAATTCTAAGTAAGCAGGGTGAGATATAAAGAATGAGAATTATATTAACTAACGTTGCTGCTGTGCGGTATTGGCATAGTTATTTGAGCCAATCCTTGGAAAAGGAATTGCACAGCCTGCAAATGAGTCGAAGGAGTGAGAGTGTTTTCTAGAAAATGGTCACTGAGGGACCACAGACAGTGTGAATGAGAACTTCAGAGTTCATCCTTCTGTCTGAGTGCACACACAAACATTCTTAGTCATGTGTGACTGCGCATTGTACTAGTTATGTCTTTATTATTATGAACTGTGTTCAGGACCTGTAACCAAATAAACTCCTTCCTTCTCTTGTTGCTTTGAACGGTGTCTTTATTACAAAAACAGAAAGCAAGCCAAGCTTTAAGTCAGAAATGAACCAAATATAAAGATAAGCCTGAAACCTGCTAACATCTGAATATTAGAAAATATAATATCAGAAACCAGTGGAGCAGCACTGACCATTAGGGTTTTGGAAAAACAATATAATTACTAAGGTATACTTTTAGTCTAGAAGAAGATACTAATTCCTTTTTTTCTACAGAAAAACCAATCTTGTCTGACTACAAGTCACTCCCTATGTATTTACATAAGAGGTGATAACTATCACTGAGAATGCTTGCAGAGTTTTCCTACTGACAATGTCCACTTTTACTTTGTGCTCTGACTATCTCAAATGTCTTTATAATGGTGAATGTGTAAAGGTCAGACACTAGGAAATGGAGAGAGACACTTTCACTGCTGTGATTTGGACAGCCTGCCTATCATTTGTCTGAGAAACACTGAAATGTTTTATATCTATCTCCTTGTCATCTCCGTCAATACAACTTCAGGTATCATATTTGAGTAAGGATTAGGCACAGGCAGGTAGGCATCATGAGGAATGCTGACAGGAGAAGGTACCTAAAAGATACAAGAGACCTAACAAAAAGAATATATCAACTGAGATAAAATAGAAACAGAATATTCATGAATTTGGAAATTGAAAGGAACAAAAATACTCTACCATTTTTCTAATTGTTGATTGATGTTTGTTTTTTGTTATTGTTGTTTTAATTATTTTCTTTATTTTTAAGATTATAACAGAATTATAAAATTTCCCTCTCCCTTTACTTCACCCAATCACTCTCATATAATATTTCCCACTCTCTTTCTAATTCATGGCCTATTTTTCATTAATAATTATTAATGGTTACGATAGATAGATAGATAGATAGATAGATAGATAGATAGATAGATAGATCACAGTGTCACACATCTGTTAGTTGTATGTTTTCAACAAGTTCTTTGCAGATAAACAAGGACAAAATATACATATGCAAACATGTGGAAGCATATATGAGAGAAGGAGAATACTCTTCCCCAGAGAAGACCACACTACTTATCTAATACCAGATGATTTGCCATGTTTTCCCTCACTTATAAATGTTAGTAGAAATATTTTTGCTATATAAACAGAGACAATAATAAAAATCTAGTCTACATTATTATTTAGCCAATAGGAAAGAGTAATAAGATATGTTAGATAACAATTATAATGATAAATATAACAACAGTAATAGTATCATAAGATATATAATAGTAAAGAGATGAAGAGATAAGCTCAGATTTAACTGAAAATAGCTAAGATAATAAGGACTTTTCAGAACACACTTTCTACTTAAGGCAAAATAATATTCAGAAAGAAAAATTATTTAGAATTACAAAAATACTTTGTCCCAGATATACTTATTTGTAATATTTTATACTTTTCCAAACATTTATTAGATATTTTCTTCATTTACATTTCAAGTGTTATCCAGAAGGTTCCCTATACCCCCCCCTTCCCGGCCCTGCTCCCCTAACCATCCGCTCCCACATCTTGGCCCTGGCTTTCCCCAGTACTGGGGCATATAAAGTCTGCATGACCAAGGGGCCTCTCTTCCCAATGATGGCCA
This sequence comes from Mus minutoides, assembly GCA_902729485.2. Classification (NCBI taxonomy): domain Eukaryota; kingdom Metazoa; phylum Chordata; class Mammalia; order Rodentia; family Muridae; genus Mus; species Mus minutoides. The sequence continues at coordinate 132,630 of CACVCL010018178.1, read as the reverse complement.
ACTAGGCCATCCTCTTCTATATATGCAGCTAGAGACATGAGCTCAGGGGGTACTAGTTAGTTCATGTTATTCTTCCACCTATAGGGTTGAAGACCCTTTCAGCTCCTTGGGTACTTTCTCTAGCTCCTTCCTTGGAAACCCTGTGTTCCATCTAACAGCTGACTGTGAGCTTCCACCTACATGTTTGCCAGGCATTAGTATAGTCTCCCACGAGACAGCTATATCCGGGCCCTTTCAGCACTATCTTGCTGGTGTATGCTATAGTGTCTATGATTGGTGGCTGATTGTGGGATGGATCCCTGGCAGCTGCAGTCATTGGGTCCATCCTTTGGATTCAGCTTAACACATGATCTCTGTAACTCCTTCAATATATGCTTTGTTCTTAATTCTAGGAAGGGGTGAAGTGTCCACATTTTGATCTTCCTTGTTCTTGAGTTTCATGTGTTTAGTAAATTGTATCTTGGGTAGTCCAGGTTTCTGGGCTAATATTCACATATCAGTGAGTATATGTTATGTGAATTCTTTTGTGATTGGGTCACTTCACTCAGGATGATGGCCTCCAGATCCATCCATTTGCCTAGGAATTTTATATATTTATTGTTTTTAATAGCTGAGTAGTACTCCATTGTGTAAATATACCAATTTTTTTGTATCCATTCCTCTGTTGAGGGACATCTGGGCTCTTTCCAGTTTCTGGCTATTATGAATAAGGCTGCTATGAACATAGTGGAACATGTATCCTTATGACCAGATGGAATATCTTCTTTATAAATGCCCAGTAGGGGTATTGCAGGATCTTCCGGTAGTACTATGTCCAATTTTCTGAGGAACCAATAGACTGATTTCCAGAGTGGTTGAACGAGCATGCATTCCCACCAACAATGGAGGAGTGTTCCCCTTTCTCCACATTCACGCCAGCATCTGTTGTCACATGAAATTTTGATCTTGGCCATTCTTACTGGTTGAGGTGGAATCTCAGGGTTGTTTTGATCTGCATTTCCCTGATGATTAAGGATGTTGAACATTTTTCAAGTGCTTTTCAGCCATTCGGTATTCCTCAGTTGAGAATTTTTTGTTTAACTCTGTGCACCACTTTTTAATGGGGATATTTGATTTTCTGATGTCCACCTTCTTGAGTTCATTATATATATTGGATATCAGTCCCCTATCTGATATAGGATTAGTAAAGATCCTTTCCCAATCAGTTGTTGGCCCTTTTGTCTTGTTGACAGTATCTTTTGCCTTACAGAAGCTTTGCAACTTTATGAGCTCCCATTTGTCAATTCTTGATCTTACAGCACAAGCCTTTGCTGTTTTGTTCAGGAATTTTTCCCCAGTGCTCATATCTTTGAGGCTTTTCCCCACTTTCTCCTCTATAAGTTTCAGTGTCCCTGGTTTTATATGGAGGTCCTTTAACCACTTAGACTTGACCTTAGTACAAGGAGATAAGAATGGATCAATTCCCAATCTTCTACATGATATCTGCCAGTTGTGCCAGCACCATTTGTTGAAAAGGCTGTCTTTTTTCCACTAGATAGTTTTAGCTCCTTTGTCAAAGATCAGGTGACCATAGGTGTGTGGATTCATTTCTGGGTCTTAGATCCTATTCCATTGATCTACCTGTCTGTTGCTGTACCAGTACCATGAAGTTTTTGTTACGATTGCTCTGTAGTACAGCTTGAGGTCAGGCATGGTGATTCCACCATAGGTTCTTTTATTGTTGAGAAGAGTTTTAGCTAGTCTAGGTTTTTTGTTATTCCAGATGAACTTGCTAATTTTCTTTTCTAGATCCTTGAAGAATTGAGTTGGAATTTTGATGGGAATTGCGTTGAATCTGTGGATAGGTTTTGGCACAATAGCCATTTTTACTATATTGATTCTGCCAATCCATGAGCATGGGAGATCCTTCCATCTTATGAGATCTTCCTCAATTTCTTTCTTCAGAGACTTGAAGTTCTTGTCATACAAATCTTTCACTTCCTTCGTAAGAGTCACACCAAGATATTTTATATTGTTAGTGACTATTGTGAAGGGTAATGTTTCCCTGATCTCTTTCTCAGCCAGTTCATCCTTTGTATAGAGAAAGGCCATCGATTTGTTTAATTCTATATCCAGCTACTTCACTAAAGCTGTTTATAAGGTTTAGGAGTTCTCTGGTGGAGTTTTTGGGGTCACTTATATATACTATCATATCATCTGCAAATAGCGATAATTTGAGTTCTTCCTTTCCAATTTGTATCCCCTTGACCTCCTTTTGTTGTCGAATTGCTCTGGCTAGGACTTCAAGTACTATATTGAATAGGTAGGGAGAAAGTGGGCANGAGGGCTGTTTTGTGGCCAATTATGTGATCAATTTTGGAGAAGGTGCCATGAGGTGCTGAGAAAAAGGTATATCCTTTTGTTTTAGGATGAAATATTCTGTAGATATCTGTTAAGTCCATTTGTTTCATAGCTTCCCTTAGTTCGACTGAATCTCTGTTTAGTTTCTGTTTCCAGGATCTGTCCCTTGATGAGAGTGGGTTGTTGAAGTCTCCCACTATTATTGTGTGAGAATCAATGTGTGTTTTAAGCTTTACTAAAGTTTCTTTAATGAAAGTGGCTGCCCTTGCATTTGGAGCATAGATATTCCAAATTGAAAGTTCCTCTTGGAGGATTTTGCCTTTGATGAGTATGAAGTGCCCCTCTTTGTCGCTTTTGATAATTTTGGGTTGAAAGTCTATTTTATTCGATATTAGAATGGCTACCCCAGCTTTTTTCTTTGGGCCGTTTGCTTGGAATATTGTTTTCCAGCCTTTCACTCTGAGGTAGTGTCTGTTGTTTTTCCTGAGGTGTGTTTCTTGTAGACAGCAAAATGTCGGGTCCTGTTTGTTTAGCCAGTCTGATAGTCTATGTCTTTTTATCGGAGAATTGAGTCTATTGATATTAAGCGATATTAAGGAACAGTAATTGTTGCTTCCTGTCATTTTTGTTTTTAGAGTTGGGATTCTGTTCTTGTGGCTGTCTTCTTTTAGGTTTGTTGGATTGCTTTCTAGCTTTCTCTAGGGCAGAGTTTCCGTCCTTGTATTGGTGTTTTTCTGTTATTATCCTTTGAAGTGCTGGATTCGTAGAAAGATATTGTGTGAATTTGACTTTGTCATGGAATACTTTGGTTTCTCCGTCTATGGTAAATGAGAGTTTTGCTGGGTATAGTAGCCTGGGCTGGCACTTGTGTTCTCTTAGTGTCTGTATAATCTCTGTCCATGATCTTCTGGCTTTTATAGTCTCTGGTGAGAAGTCTGGAGTAATTCTGATAGGCCTGCCCTTATATGTTACTTGACCTTTTTCCCTTGTTGCCTTTAATATTCTGTCTTTATTTAGTGCGTTTGTTGTTCTGATTATTATGTGTCGGGAGGGATTTCTTTTCTGGTCCAGCCTATTTGGAGTTCTATAGGCTTCTTGTATGTTTATGGGCATCTCATTCTTTAGGTATGGAAAGTTTTCTTCTATTATTTTGTTGAAGATATTTGCTGGCCCTTTAGTTTGATAGTCTTCATTCTCATCTACTCCTATTATCCTTAAGTTTGGTCTTCTCATTATGTCCTGGATTTCCTGGGTATTTTGTGTTAGAATCTTTTTGCATTTAGCATTTTCCTTGATTGTCTTGTCTATGTTCCCTATACTATCTTCTGTGCCTGAGATTCTCTCTTCTATCTTTTGTATTCTGTTACTGATGCTCATATCTATGGTTCCTGATTTTTTTTTCCTATGGTTTCTATCTCCAGGGTTATCTCCTTTTGGTTTTTTTTAATTGTTTCTACTTCCATTTTTAGGTCCTGGATGGTTTTGTTCCATTCCATCACCTGTTTGGTATTGTTTTCCTGTAACTCTCTAAGTATTTCCTCTTTAAATGCTTCTAGTTGTTTATCTGTGTTTTCCTGTACCTCTCTAAGTTTTTCCTCTTTAAATGCTTCTAGTTGTTTATCTGTGTTTTCCTACATTTCCTTCTTATAGTCCTCCATCATCATCATGACGAGTGACTTTATATCCATGTCCTGTTTTTCTGGTGTGCTGTTGTATCTAGGACTTGAAGTGGTGGGTGAGTTTGGATCTGGTGATGCCAAGTACCCTTGGATTCTCTTGCTTCTGTTCTTATGCTTACCTCCTGCCATCCCTGCCCAAGGTGACCTGGTGTTGGGGCAGACCAGAAGGGAGAGTCTGTCCTGTCCTGGGCCTTTATCAATCTCCTGCTGGTGTCTCAGGTCGCTCGCGATTGGGCTGGAACAGATGCTGAGTTTAGCTGCTAACCTGTGTTCCCAAGATAGCCTGGGGAGTCCCAAAGGGGCCTCAGGGAGAGTGCTCAGAGCCTGTGCCCAAGTCCTGAGCTGGTACAGGGTGCACAGGACAGGACCTGAAGGAAGAGTCTTTCCTGCTCTGGGCCTTTATCACTCTCCTGGCTGGTGTCTCCTGCGCCTGGTGCTGGAGCAGTGTGGGCCAGAAGGGAAGGGGTCCTCTGCAGCCCTGTCTATCTCCCAGCTGCAGACTCAGGTCCCAGGATATTGGACTGGAACAGATGTGTGTTCCTCTCACCAGTATTCCCGAGATTGCTAGGAGAGTCCCACCAGAAACCTGGTCGGGTGCACAGACCCTGGGCCTTGTGCCCTGTGCTGGAGAGGTGTGGACCAGAAGGGAAGGGGTCTGCTGCCTGCCTGTCTATCTCCCGGCTGCAGACTCAGGTCCCACGAGATTGGACAGTGGTCCCGAGATCACTAGGAGAGTCCAGCTGGAAACCTGGGTGGGTCCGCAGCACCCAGGCCTTGCGCCCTGGGGTCCGCTGCCTGCCTGTCTATCTCCCCGCTGCAGATTCAGGTCCCAGGAGATTGGACTGGAACAGGTGTGTGTTCCTCTCACCAGTGTTCCCGAGCTCTCAGAGGTCCCGAGATCTCTAGGAGAGTCCCGCTGGAAACCTGGGTGGGTCCGCAGCCCCCGGGCCTTGCACCCTGCACTGGAGCAGTGTGGACCAGAAGGGAAGGGGACCTCTGCCTCCCTGTCTGTCTCCTGGCTGCAGACTCAGGTCCCTCGAGATTGGACTGGAACAGATGTGTGTTCCTCTTACCAGTGGTCCCGAGATCGCTAAGAGAGTCCCGCTGGAAACCTGGGTCTGCGAGTAGCACCCAGGCCTTGCGCCCTGTGCTGGAGCAGTGTGGACCCAAAGGGAAGGGGTCTGCTGCTCGCCTGCCTATCTCCTGGCTGCAGACTCAGGTCCCATGAGATTGGACTGGAACAGATGTGTGTTCCTCTCACCAGTGTTCCCGAGATTGCAGTGGTCCCGAGATCGCTAGGAGAGTCCCGCTGGAAACCTGGGTGGGTCTGCAGCCCCCGGGCCTTGCGCCTTGCACTGGAGCGGTGTGGACCGGAAGCTATTTTATAATTTTTAGGTGAAACAGAGTTACTTGATGTTAAATGACTTTTTGTCTTATGAGGAATGAGATGCACACTACAAGTTTATATTCCCTTTAGAAGTATAAACAGAAATATTTCAACTGAAGGTTTATGGAGGGACAGATAAACAGAAAATGCACAATTAATGGATTATTATGAAACCACCTTATGAGAATAAACATTACCTGAGTGAAGATAACATATTTGTGTGTGCAAGTATGTGTGTGTTTGTGTGTGTGTATGTGAGAGAGAGAGAGGAGAGAGAGAGGAGAGAGAAAGGAGAGAGAGGAGAGAGAGGAGAGAGAGAGATAAACACGTTCAGCAAAGTAGTAGGATACAAAATAAATAAATAAAAACTCATATATGTGTGTATATATGAGGATATATATATATATATATCCTCATATATACACACAGGATTCAGGCTATATATATATAGCCTGAATCCAAAGATTTTTCTCTCCTAGTACCAAATAACATAAGTTTAGGTGACTAGATAAATGTGTGCACATCTTTAACACAAATAGAACAGCACTAAGTCAGAAGGAAAATAAAATGACTATTGCTCTTCACAGGGGATCCAGTAACCTAAAGAAATGGCAATCACAAAGCTGCCTGCTTCCTGTAGCTTTATAGTCCCCTTGGCCTCTCACTATTACAATGTTTCTCACAGGACGTTTCCTTGGCTATGAATGAGGGTCTGACTTGTGAACTTCAGCTCTAATTTCTGCTTTTCTTAATTGTAGTACCCACACAATACTATTTTCTTCTCGTTTTCCCCACTAAGATCTCAAAAACGTGCAGAAAAAAAAAAGAAAGATAGAAAAAGAAAAGTAAATTACTACTGGAAGGTGAAGCCTGCTATACAATACCATGGGGCGGTGATTGGAAAGAATTAAACACTCTGCAGGCTGGCTTTGTGGTCCCAGTTAGTGTAGCCTTGTCCATTCCTTCTAGGTCTGTGGAAGAAAGTAAGGTCTCCTTAGCTTGGTTTTGGCAGGGAAGCTAGCACAGCATTTCATGGTGATCCTGCTGTGATCTAATATCTTCTTTTCTCCTGGGAAGGGGTTTCAGCTCCTCAGGAGCAAGGACAGCTGGAAATAGTGAGGTTCTCTTCTGTTTCACTTTCTTACCATTATTGAAAGTTCTGAATTTCTTCAAGTAAAATAGGAATCTTCTCAAAATGATTCCTTTCTGGATTGCAACATTTTAGCATGTAGCCTTAAATTTCATAGCACAGAAAAAATCTCATATTCTTCATATGTGAGGGTGTCTCTGGGACAAATGACTCCATGGTCATAGTAAAATTCCAGGCCCTGACAACTAAATAGTAGGAATATGAAGGAATTCACTCACCTCTGCATTTACAGCCTCCACTTAGGAAGCTTCAAGTAGAAAAGCTTCGTTCCTTTAGACAACTGCACTGCTTCATTACTTTTATTGTATTTCTGACAATAGATACGATGATAGTAGTAGATTTAGGATGTACAATGGAGTTTGGGAAAAAAAGAAAAGTCACACTTTTGCTATCAACAATGAAATGTTCATAGCTCCAAGACCCAGGTTCTAAGTTACACTGGTTTTCAAGATGTGTGTGTGTGTGTGTGTGTGTGTGTGTGTGTCTGTGTCTGTGTCTGTGTATACTTTTAATTGAATAGTGTGTGTTATTAATTATTAAGAATGTGCTTCAGTTTCTATTATACTAATACTTAAGATATTTTTCCACATAAAATCAAAGATAATGATAAAATGTCCTCTTAGCTAAATGCCGTGTTCTGAGTATTAAAAGCAAGGCAGTTACTATCTATAAAAACATAGATGAATAGATAGAAAGATAAGCTCTGATAATTGCCAGTCAGCACTAGTATAACCTCTGTCTCCAGCAGAAGGTATCTGTTGAAGTGGATGTACTTTCCTAATAACTGCAGGTGAACAGCTACATCAATGGCCTTTGACTTCTGAGACTGGAGGAAGCACTTTGTTATAAGCTGACTTTTAGGGGTGACAGGCCTAAGAAAACAGCCGTGTCTTAATGGACCTTTTTGTGGTGCATGCATTTATCAGAGTTTTTGCTTCCACTTGGTTCTCTTTATGAGATAGATGCTATGTTTTTTTTTTATTTCTATTTCAACTTGTCTATTTCAGAAAAGAACTTCCCCATTCCAGCCATTTTTTTTTCTCTAAGACTTCCTAGATATATACTTAAATGTTTTCCCACAATGGTTAAAGTTGTGTAATGCTATAGTTTTATAAGAAAGGTAATAATAATTAATTCTTTAAAAAAGTGTTCATTATTGTTACAGAGATAAACCAAATTAAATGTTCAATTAGTAGTATTTCAAGAACCCTTCAGGATTGCAGAAGTCTGGAGCTTTCATTTCTAATGTGGGAATAAGAAGAAAGAAATAGTTTTGCCATATTACAGAATAAAATGCTTAGTCTTCCTCAATAATACTCTTATTTGTAGTCATTACTTAAGAATCAATGTCTCCTTTGTTAATCTCAGTGACTAGTCATGGATTACTGATCCAGTTGGAGATGACGGGAATATCCACAAGTTGACAGAAGTGAATGCCATAATGAAGCATATTCTACAAAGCGATTTCCCCACAGCTCATAGGAAATTAAACATCCTTTCTAGTCTTGGGAAAGGCTTTACCAAAACTGAATATCATTATTTAAGAAGTATTATCTGTCTCAATCCATGTAAAGATGCCATGTTATTAACAGAGAATTGAGGCAATGAGAAAAAAATAGCAAAGGTAGCTGAAAAACAATTCAAGAGATGGACCATTATAAACCTCAGATCCGATAGTCCACATTTTGAGGAAATACTGCCTTACATTTATGTGACACTGACACAGGACTATAGTGGGAGGCATACCATAATATCGTGTGACTATAGAAATTAGGAAGCAAGGATTATCCATCTCTAATATACATAAATTACCTTAATGTAAAGTCCTTTATAAAAAACAAGAAATATAGGTAATAGTTATTGTCCTGTGGCAATGGGTAAATAGCCAGTGCATCCATGTTGGAAATTAACTAGAGAGAAACTCAAATGGTTTGCATAGTCAGGAAGGGATTAGATGAAGGATTTGTTAAACACAGTGAGGTCCACTCAGAGGTGCTCACTGTGAATTGGGGACATATTGTGAACACTCTAGGATCCAAGTGAAAAGAGATAAAGAGATAAAAGAATACAAGACCCAGAATGCCACATGGATAAAACACTTCAAAGGTGTTTAGCAAATGATGACAGATATGAATACATACACACCTATTTTTTGCACACAGAAAAACCAGAAAAAAGGGGCAGCAAGGAATAGTTTTCTTATATTTCCTATAAATCTATCTATCTATCTATCTATCTATCTATCTATCTATCTATCTATCTATTTATCTATCTGATATAAACCAGTCCTTACATGTGATTTGACTTTAGAAATCACATGTGATTACATTGTTAATTAAGCACAAAATTTCTTATGAGACTTTATTTTACTTCTAAAAAAAATTTTGTTGCCTCACATGGTAAGTTAACATTTCCATTGTCACTGGATATAAGCACTCCAATGTTTGTGTTAGTATTACTTTTAAATTTTCTTCAAGGAAAATGTACATTAAAATTTCATCAGCTGGCAGAAATAATTGCAGGCAGTTTACTTTGCATTCTTTACAATGCCCTTAGCAGCAGACTCTATTATAAAATTTCTTGTAAACCATGAAGAGATTAAAGCACAGACATGTTTGTCATCATGAGCTAGATTGCAGAAGATAAGAGCTTTAGTTTCTAACACGGAAATAGGAAGAAATAGTTTTGCCATATTACAGAATAAAATGCCTAGTCTTCCTCAATAAGACTCTTATAGCATTGTGCCTGATCATATAATTATGAATTTAGAAATCTATTTAGAAATCTGTGTACAAGCTAATAACTTATTCTAACATTTAATGTAACATATAATAATAATCTATTGGTAACATAAACAAAAAAATAGACTACATTCCATTGCTATAGAAGTACTAAATTCTATTTTAAGAAATGTTGAGGAAAATATGAGAGCTGTTCTGAGAAGTGGAAGAAAATGAAACATTGACCTGAGGGCAAGGAGATAAAACAGTAGCAGTCAACCTTGGGAGGTAAGAGGTGGGGGAACCTCTAGAATGTACCTCTAGAATGTACACTTAGCAATGTATAAGGTTTTCTTCTAAAATGAACTTAATGTGTGTTACAATTCATAACTCTTTCTAATGTGATATGTTTGAAAATGTATCTTTTTCAGTATTACTAGTTAAGGGAGATTTTTTTTTAATTACCCTACAGAACAGGAGCCTGCTCTTTAGAGAAACAAATGTTTGCCAGAATATTGAATATTACCCTGTGGTTTAAAAGAAACCATTCATATTAATTTTGAAGAAAATTTTTTGATTCACTTATCCTATTTTGAGATTTTTCTTATCCATGAATTAATAAATTTGTAGACTGTATTCACAAGAGCACAAAAATAATTTTCAAGAAATTTGCTATAACTAGAAAGAAAACTTGAGAGAAAGGAAAACAATAGGTATTTAACATGGAAGGGAAAATATCAGCTGTACCTACCTCTAAAGAAAATTCTGTAAGCAACTAAGGAACACAGAGAAAGGCAAAATGGGTTTGAATCAGGGATGAGACTCTGAGTTGTTATCCAATATCAAATGTTCAATCCCTCTATCATATACATATAAGCAGCACTATAGTCACTGAGAAGTATATACCTGTAGTTATCTATATAATTATAATTACATAAGCCATTATACTATATATAATGAAACAATGACCTGAGGGCCAGAAGAAAAAATAGTAACAGTCAACCTTGGGAGGTAAGAGGTAGGAAGACCCTCTAGAATGTACCAGAGACCTGGGAGGTGAGAGCTTCTCAGGACTCAAAGAAAGGGACCTTGGATGAAATGCCAGACAGTCAGGAGAAGGAACTGGAAGAGTTCATTTCCAGTAGAAAGGCAGAGCATCAAGTGGAGGGATGGGGTTGCCATCCACAGGGGGAAAAAAAAAAAAAAAAAACTCAGACCCAGACTTATTCTTGTATAAAAGAACAAAAGAAAAAAAAAAAAAAAAAAAAAAAAAAAAAAAAAAAAAAAAAAAAAAAAAAAAAAAAAAAAAAAAAAAAAAAAAGGAAGAGACCAGCCCAAATCAGGATCTAACCCAAGAGGAGGCTCCTAGTCCTAACACTATTACTGATGATATGGTGTGCTTATGGACAGGAACCTAGCATGGCTGCCCTCCAACAAGAAGCTGAAAGATTCAGATAACCCATACTTAACACCCAATCAATGGAAAGACACTGGGGACCCTTGTAGTTAAATTAGGGAAAAGCTAGAAGAAGCTGAGGAGGAGTAGGAGGGTAACCACATAAGAAGACCAGCAGTCTCACCTAACCTGGATAGACTTCTCCATGTTCAATAAGTTGTATGAGTTCTTTTATAAAAAATGGGACCTTTCTGTCCATTTGAGAAGTCTACTTATTAACAACATCCTGGGTAATTTGCAGATCCCCATGGGACCCATTTTGCTTAAAATTCAATTATATGAAATACAATCCCAGTACTGGAAGCTTCATTTCATGACAAGAGATGGACAGCTTTAATTTAAATTGCATATATCGCTCCCCTGCCTCCATTGCCTGCCATCATCCCTCTCTGAACCCAGCAGAGGCCAATAGGGCCCCTTGCACACTCTCCACACCCCAGGACATTAGGTACACATCAGGGTTACAGGTGAGTGGAGCGCAACTTGGGCTTTGAAATCTCGGAGGGTCCAGTAGCAGCAGCAGCTGGAACAGAGGAATTCTGCCCAACCAGAGGCTGGGACCTCTCCCAGTCAGGACCTCCCCCACTGCCTGCCATCATCCCTCTCTGAGCCCAGCTGAGGCCACTAGGGCCACTTGTGCACTCTCCACACCCCAGGACATTAGGTACACCTCAGGGTTACAGGTGAGTGGAGCTCATCGAAGGCTTTGAAATCGAGGAGGGTCCGGTTTCAGCAGCAGCAGGAACAGAGGAACTCTGCCCAACAGGAGATTGGGACCTCTCCCAGCCAGGACTACCCCCTCCATCTTCCCTCTGTGCCCAGCGGAGACAGCTAGGGCCCTCTGTCTGCTCTCCACACCCCAGGACATTAGGATCACCTCTGGATTACAAGACCTTGGGATCATCTCAGGACTTCAGAAGAGAGGCAGCCTGCTGGGAGAGTTCTGACCCTAGAACTCAGGAAGTGGATCAGAGCTCCAGTCTGCTCGACGCCAGACTTGCATGTGTAGAGCTTACCTTCAGAGAGTGTTCTGATCACTGGATCTCTAGGGGGAGTTGGACTACCAGAAGTGCTGTCAGAGGCTAACAGAATCACAAGAGGATCAACCTCAAACCAGGCCAACTTGGACATTAACATCAGAAATCTCCAGATGGCGAAAGGCAAATGTAAGAATCTCATTAACAGAAACCAAGAACAATGGGCATCACTCCCACTGCAAGGAGGCCTGGATACCCCAACATGCCTGAAAAGCAAGACGCAGATTTTAAATCATATCTCCTCATGATGGTAGAATATCATAAGAAGGACATTAATAAAACACTTAAAGAAATGCAGGAGAACAATGCTAAACAAGCAGAAGCCCTTAAAGAAGAAAAACAAAAATTCTTTAAGGAACTACAGGAGAACACTGCTAAAAAGGTAGAAGCCATTAAAGAGGAAATACAAAAATCCCTCAAGGAATCACAAGAGAACACTGATAAACAAGTAGAAGCCCTTAAAGAGCTACAGGCAAGCACTGCTAAACGGGTAGAAGAAATGCAAATATCCCTTAAAGAACTACAGGAAAACACATCCAAACAGGTGATGGAATTGAAGAAAACCATTCAAGATCTAAAAATGGAGGTAAAACACTGAAGAAAACCCAAAAAGAGACAACACTGGATATAGAAACCCTAGGAAAGACATCAGGAACCATAGATGTGAGCATAAGCAACAGAATACAAGAGATGGAAGAGAGAATCTNATCCCTTAAAGAACTACAGGAAAACACATCCAAACAGGTGATGGAATTGAAGAAAACCATTCAAGATCTAAAAATGGAGGTAAAACACTGAAGAAAACCCAAAAAGAGACAACACTGGATATAGAAACCCTAGGAAAGACATCAGGAACCATAGATGTGAGCATAAGCAACAGAATACAAGAGATGGAAGAGAGAATCTCAGGTGCAGAAGATTCCATAGGGAACATGGACACAACCATCAAAGAAAACACAAAATGCAAAAAGATCCTAACTCAAAACATCCAAAAAATCCAGGACAATGAGAAGACCAAACCTACAGATAATAGGAGTAGATGAGAATGAAGATTCTCAACTTAAAGGGCCAGAAAATATCTTCAACAAAATCATAGAAGAAAACTTCCCATACCTAAGGAAAGAGATGCCCATGAACATACAAGAAGCCTACAGAACTCCAAATAGACTGGACCAGAAAAGAAATTCCTCCTGACACATAATTATCAAAACAACAAATGCACTAAATAAAGATTGAATATTAAAAGCAGTAAGGGAAAAAGGTCAAGTAACATACAAAGGCAGGCCTATTAGAATCACTCCAGATTTCTCACCAGAGACTATGAAAGCCAGATGATCCTGGACAGATGTTATGCAGACACTAAGAGAACACAAATGCCAGCCCAGGCTACTATACCCAGCAAAACTGTAAATTACAATAGATGGAGAAACCAAAGTTTTCCACGACAAAACTAAATTCACACAATATCTTTCCACGAATCCAGCCCTTCAAAGAATAATAACGGGAAACACCAACTCAAAGAAGAAAACTACAAAACTAAAGGAAGACAACCACAAGAATAGACTCCCATCCTAAACATCTTAAATGACAGGAAATAACACTAACTTTTCTTTGATTTCTCTTAACATCAATAAACTCAATTCCCCAATAAAAAGGCATAGACTAACAAACTGGCTACACAAAAAAGAACCATCATTTTGCTGCTTACAGGAAACCCACCTCAGAGACAAAGACATACACACCTCATGGTAAAAGGCTGAAAAACAATTTTCCAAGTAAATGGCTCGAAGAAACAAGCAGGAGTAGCCATTCTAATATCGAATAAAATTGACTTCCAACCCAAAGTTATCAAAAAAGACAAAGAGGGGCACTTCATACTCATCACAGGCAAAATCCTTCAAAATGAACTCTCAATTCTAAATATATATGCTCCAAATGTAAGGGCAGCCACATTCATTAAAGAAACTTTAGTAAAGATCAAAGCACACATTGCACCTCACACAATAATAGTGGGAGACTTCAACACCCCACTCTCACCAATGAACAGATCCTGGAAACAGAAACTAAACAAAGATACAGGGTCACTAACAGAAGTTATGAATCAAATGGATTTAACAGATAACTATAGAACATTTTATCCTAAAACAAAAGGATATACCTTCTTCTCAGCACCTCATGGTACCTCCTCCAAAACTGACCATATAATTGGTCACAAAACAGGCCTTAACAGATACAAAAATATTGAAATAACACATGCATCCTAACAGATCACCATGGACTAAGGCTGATCTTCAATAACAGCAGAAATAATAGAAAGCCAACATTCACATGGAAACTGAACAACATTCTACTCAATGATACCTTGGTCAAGGAAGAAATAAAGAAAGAAATTAAAGACTTTTTAGAGTTTAATGAAAATGAAGCCACAACATACCCAAACTTATGGAACACAGTGAAAGCAGTCCTAAGAGGAAAACTCATAGCCCTGAGTGCCTCCAAAAAGAAACTAGAGAGAGCATATAATAACAGTCTGACAGAACACCTAGAAACCCTAGAATGAAAGGAAGCAAATTCACCCAAGAGGAATAGACGCCAGGAAATAATCAAACTCAGAGCTGAAATCAACCAAGTGGAAACAAAAAGAACTATTCAAAGAATCAACCAAACCAGGAGCTGGTTCTTTGAGAAAATGAACAAGATAGATAAACCCTTAACCAGACTAACTAGAGGACAAATGCACAGTATCCGAATTAACAAAATCAGAAATGAAAAAGGAAACATAACAAGTGATCCTGAAGAAATCCAAAAAATGATCAGATCCTACTATAAACGCCTATACTCAATAAAACTAGAAAATCTGGATGAAATGGACAACTTCCTAGACAGATACCAGGTACCAAAGTTAAATCAGGATCAGATTAACAATCTTAACAGTCCCATTTCCCCTAAAGAAATAGAAGCAGTCATTAATAGTTTCCCAACCAAAAAAAGCCCAGGACCAGATGGGTTTAGTACAGAGTTCTACCAGACCTTTAAAGAAGACCTAATTCCAACTCTCCTCAAACTATTCCACAAAATAGAAACAGAAGGTACTCTACCCAATTCATTCTAAGAAGCCACAATTACTCTGATACCTACCCACACAAAGATCCAACAAAGAAAGAGAACTTTAGACCAATATCCCTTATGAATATTGATGCAAAAATACTCAATAAAATCCTCGCAAACTGAATCCAAGAACACATCAAAATGATCATCCGTTATGACCAAGTAGGCTTCATCCCAGGTATGAAGGGTTGGTTTAATGTATGGAAATCCATCAACGGAATCCACTATATAAACAAAATCAAAGACAAAAATCACATGATCATCTCCTTAGATGCTGAGAAAGCATTTGACAAAATCCAGCACCCATTCATGTTAAAAGTCATGGAAAGATCTGGGATTCAAGGCCCATATCTAAACATAATAAAAGCAATATACAGCAAACCAGTAGCCAACATCAAAGTAAATGGAGAGAAGCTGGAAGCAATCCCACTAAAATCAGGGACTAGACAAGGCTGCCCACTTTCTCCCTATCTATTCAATATAGTACTTGAAGTCCTAGCCAGAGCAATTCGACAACAAAAGGAGATCAAGGGGATACAAATTGGAAAGGAAGAAGTCAAAATATCACTATTTGCAGATGATATAATAGTATATATAAGTGACCCTAAAGATTCTAACAGAGAACTCATAAAACTGATAAACAGTTTCAGCGCAGTAGCTGGATATAAAATTAACTCAAACAAATCAGTGGCCTTTCTATACACAATAGATAAACAGCATGAGAAATAAATTAGGGAAACAACACCCTTCACAATAGTCACAAATAATATAAAATACCTTGGTGAGACTTTAACGAAGGAAGTGAAAGATCTATATGACAAGAACTTCAAGTCTCTGAAGAAAAATTGAAGAAGATCTCAGAAGATGGAAGGATCTCCCATGCTCATGGATTAGCAGGATTAGTATAGTCAAGATGGCTATCTTGCTGAAAACAATCTACAGATTCAACACAATCCCCATCAAAATTCCAACTCAATTCTTCACTGAGATAGAAAGGGCAATTTGCAAATTCATCTGGAATAATAAAAAACCTAGGATAGCAAAAACCATCCTCAACAATAAAAGAACCTCTGGTGGAATCACTATGCCTACCTCAAGCTGTACTACAGAGCAATAATATTAAAAAAATAAACAAAAAAAACCTGCATGGTACTGGTATAACAACAGACAGGTAGACCAATTAAATAGATTGAAGACCCAGAAATAAACCCACACATCTTGGGTCAAATTAATCTTCAACAAGGGAGCCAAAACTATCCAGTGGAAAAAAGACAGCATTTTCAATAAATGGTGCTGGCACAACTGGTGGTCAACATGCAGAAGAATGCGAATTCATCTATTCCTTTCTCCTTGTACAAAGCTCAAGTCTAAGTGGATCAAAGACATCCACATTAAACTAGAGACACTGAAATTCATAGGGGAGAAAGTGGGGAAAACCCTTGAAGATATGGGCAAAAGGGTAAAATTCCTAAACAGAACACCAATGGCCTGTGCTTTAAGATCACAAATCAACAAATGGGACGTTTAAAAATTGCAAAGCTTCTGTAAAGCAAAAGATACTGTCAATAAGACAAAAAGGCCACCACCAGACTGGGAAAGAATTTTTACCAATCCTAAATCTGATAGGAGGCTAATATCCAATATTTAAAAAGAGCTCAAGAAGCTGAACACCAGAAATTCAAACAACCCCATTAAAAAATGAGGTACAGAGCTAAACAAAGAATTCTCAACTGAACAATGCCAAAGGGCTGAGAAGCACCTTAAAAAATGTTCGAAATCCTTAATCATCAGAGAAATGCAAATCAAAGCAACCCTGAGATTCCACCTCACACCAGTCAGAATGGCTAAGATCAAACATTCAGGTGACAGCAGATGCTGGTGAGGATGTGGAGAAAGAGGAACACTCCTTCATTGCTGGTGGGATTGCAAGCTGGTACAACCACTCTGGAAATCAGTCTGGCGGTTTCTCAGAAAACTGGACATAGTACTAAAGGAAGATCCAGCAATACATCTACTGGGCATATACCCAGAAGTTATTCCAACCGGTAACAAGGACACATGTTCCACTATGTTCATAGCAGCCTTATTTAAAATAGCCAGAAGCTGGAAAGAACCCAGATGTCCCTCAACAAAGGAATGGATACAGAAAATGTGTTACATTTACACAATGGAGTACTACTCAGCTATTAAAAACAATGAATTTATGAAATTCTTGAGTAAATGGATGTATCTGGAGGATATCATCCTGAGTGAGGTAACCCAATCACAAAAGAAGTCACTTAATATGCACTCACTGATAAGCAGATATTAGACCAGAAACCTAGAATACCCAAGATACAATTTCCAAAACATAAGAAAATCAAGAAAGACCAATGCGTGGATACTTCATTCCTCCCTTAATAGGGATTAAAATATGCATGGAAGGAGTTGCAGAGACAAAGTTTAGAGCTAAACAAAAGGATGGACCATCCAGAGAGTGCCCCACCCGGGTGGTCCATCACATAATCAGCCACCAAATGCAGACACTACTGCACACACCAGCCGGATATTGCTGAAAGGACCCTGATATAGCTGTCTCCTGGCAGGCTTTGACAGTCCCTGACAAATACAGAAGTGGATGCTCACAACCATCTATAGGGCAGAACACAGGGTCCCCAATGTAGGAGCTAGAGAGTACCCAAGAGCTGTAGGAGTCTGCACCCTATAGATAGAACAACAATATGAACTAATCAGAACCCACAGAGCTCATGTCTCTAGCTGCATATGTATTAGTAGATGGCCTAGTTGGCCATTAATTGGTAAGAAAGGCCCTTGGTCTAGCAATGTTTATATACAGGGGAATGCCAAGGCCAAATAGTGGGAGGGGGAGGGTAGGGGAGCAGGGCGAGGGGTGGGTTTAGGGGACTTTTGGGGTAACACTTGAAATGTAAATGAAGAATTTCTCTAAAATAACTAACTAACTAAATAAATAAATAAATAAATAAATAAATAAATAAATAAATAAATAGATTGCATATATCTACATCTACCTATGTAGTGGTCTGTCTATCTATCTTAATCTCTATCTATCTCTATGTCTGTATCAAGAGAAATTGGAGAGCACAGTGATAACTCTGGCACAGAAAAAATAAGATGTTTTGAATAGAACAATGTTATAATAGGCATAGATATCAAGAGTTAATAAATGAAACCTCATGAAAATGATAAGCTGAAAGGGTGTGCAACCCTAAAGGTAGACCAACAATATGAACTAACCAGATCCCCCAGAGCTCGCGTCTCTAACTGCATATGTAGCAGAAGATGGCCTAGTCAGCAATCATTGGGAAGAGAGGCCCCTTGGTCTTGCAAACTTTATATGCCCCAGTACAGGGGTACACCAGGGCCAAGAAGTGGGAGTGAGTGTGTAGGGGAGCAGGGCATGGGGAGAGTATAGGGGACTTTCGGAATAGCATTTGAAATGTAAATAAAGAAAATATCTAATAAAATATTAAAAAAAAAAAAAAAGAAATCAACTAACCAAATTAGAAAATGGGGTATCTCAAAAGAGCAAACACAAATGGGTGAGAAACATTTAGAAAAATAGTTCACATCCTTAACCATCAGGGATAAGGAAATCAAAACTACTTTGTATTTTTATCTTTCAACTTTCATAATGGCTAAGAATTAAAACACAAATGACAACTCATACTGATGAGAAAGTAGAACAAGAAAAACACTCATTCAATGCTGGATCTCTCTCTCTCTCTCTCTCTCTCTCTCTCTCTCTCTCTCTCGTGTGTGTGTGTGTGTGTGTGTGTGTGTGTGAGAGAGAGAGAGAGAGAGAGAGAGAGAGGAGGGGGGGAGAGAGCATGCATGCATGCTTACATGCACACATGTGTGTTCTTGTGTTGACAATTAGTATAAAAAGAAGTCAAGGACTTTACAGAGAGTAGGGATAGCTATATAGGAAGGTTTAGAGGGAAGAAAAGGAAGAAATGCAATTATAATCTCAAAAAAGTTTAGAAAATAGCTAGCTATGCTTGTGCTTGCCTTTAATCTCAGCGCTAGGGAGGGACCAATATAGTTGGATATCTTAGTTTGATGCCAGTTTATTGTGCATAGTGAATTCAAGCTAACATTGCTAACATCAGGTCTATGTAATAAAACCATGCTTCCATACTACATCAACCACAAAGAAATTCCTATTATTTGATTAACCATTTCAGAAGAATCTAATGGGAGAAATGATGGTTCATGTACCAAGAAAAAACTATTTTATAAACCCATAAGAATTTCTAACTAAATACAACCTGATGAGCTTAATTACCAAGTTTTAGAGTTGTGTGTGTATTTGTTCATGTGAGTGTGTATGTATAAAAGTTTTGCTGTATATCACGCATGAAAATTTATTTCATTGTAATATCACCTGTCCTATTTGGAATGTTTGAATAATATTATTTGTTCAAAATCTTAAATATGATGAAACCCATAATGTGCCAAATTATAAATATTAATTAATACACAATTTATAATTACTTCCTATTTCATTACTTTTCTTTCCTGATAATTTCCAAATAACAAAAAGTATTTTTCATGTACCATTTAATAAAATATTTTTACTTCATAATTTTCTAGTTGTTTTGAACTCAACAAGCTTTGTTGCAATGTTAAGGTCAACATTTTAAGTCTGTTTACCATGTGAAAATATCTCAGGATGATGCTAATTAGAAATCTGCTCTACTGAAAACTTGCATGCTTTCAAGGGCCCATGTTATGATGTGCTCTAAATGAGTACAGATCTGTTTTATTTAATTGGTAACAACACAAGAAAAGCCTTCACTATTTAATTAATAGAAAAATAACTAACATACTGCAAAATGTTTTACAACATAAACACAGATACTAGTTTATTTTATTATGCATCTTTTAATGTCATCTTATATGAAACCACAATAGTTTAAAAATAACAATCATAAATACCTGTCTTTATTTGTATTTAGTAATATGTTATAGTATGATAAATAACTTACAAAAATATTTTCAGATATGTTATTTATCATTGTTTATATCTTTGTTTCAGTTAAATATAATACAGAGAAGTGACATACTTATTCTATCTACAATAAAGCAGTATTAAAATTAAAAGAAAATCCCAAGTGAGACTATATAAAATAACCAAAGAAAGAAATTAGGCTACTGTGTGATTTTTTTTTTTCTGTCTTTTAAAAGGCACTTCTTAAGCTTTGGATCTAAGAAGAAAATTCATCATTATTCAATGGAAATACAGTGAGTATTTTTTACCTATGTATGTTCAAAGAACTACAAAACAAAACATCAGATCACAAAAAAGTCCAAACAGAGTTGGCTATAGTTCCTTATCATGAATTTCAAAACTACAATATATTTCAACAGTATTTATTTTATGTGCATGTTTCAGAGTGGTGTATTTCCACATATCTACAGGTGCCCATAAAGTCCATGAGCAATGATTGGTAAAGACAGTTGGGAGTTGCTAGACATGTGCTGGGAACAAAACTGAGGTCTTTTAAAAAGAAGAGCAAATACACTTAAGTGTAGAACCATATCTTCATACCCCATGTTTTAAATTTATCGAAAATATTTGCTTCTATAAATTATAAAGTTACATATTTAGGTATGTGAAATTCAACAGTGAGGTGCTATTTGAATATCCTTATATATTATATACTCATTACACGAGGCTTTTGTGTGTTACTATCTCATATACTAATTAATAAAATTACAGCATTGTAAATACATGAAGACTCCTTGACTTATCGAAAGTTTAAAATTCAGGCTGCAAATTATCCAGAAAAAAAAAAAAAAATCTCGTCCAAAAGTAGTGTGTAGTTTTGTCAATTCTTCTCTGTGTTGGCTGCTGGACATACCTGCTTACCAGCCCAGGAGCCACTCCAGACCCACAGATGAAGCAGGAACATACATTAGTTTAATTTTTATATGCTTTTTAGCTCAAGGGCTGGGCAATTCTAACCCTAACTTGCCTTTATCTTCACTCCCAGATCAACACCTCTAAATCGTTCCTCAGCTTAGTTTTGTTTCTGATTACCCCAGAGACAGTCGAGAAGTGGCCAATAGCCACTCCACCAAAGATCTCACAGGGCTGGTGACTCTCTTCTTCTGATGTACAGAAGCATCAGGAATCTCCTTCCCCCTTCTGCTTCTCCTAATCTGCTTGCAAGAACATGGAAATCCTGCTTCTTCTATCCAGGCATTGGACACTAGCACCTTTATTGATTGAACAAGAATCAATTAGGGAAAAGGACCATCAGTGTTCACATGAATATTATCAATCAAATCATCAGAACCACCTCTACATCAAATCATTAACTGAAATAGCTTACATTATCTAATAGGCAATAAATTATAATATAGTAATTAATATTTTCACCTATGCACTCAATCATATTGTGAATTATTCACTCTTGTACATTTTAATGTATAATTTTCTAAAAGGAATATTTACCATGAAATGCAACATAGTGTTTGTCTTCTCCACATTAAGTAGGATTTTTTCCAAAGTGAAATTATGTTTTATCAAAAATTGAGTCATTTATACAGTAAGATTCTTAGTAACTAAATTAATTAAAGTCTACAGATGTCTCAACCATACAAACAAATGCCATTTTTGATGAAAACCATAACTTGCCAAATTTGAATCATTAAGTCATTTAATATAAAGCAATTAAGGATCTAAATGATTAACTTTAAATAATATCATTAAATGATTAAACAGTTTAAAATTGATTTTAACAAAGTATTACATTAAATAATTTTTGTATATCATGTATAGTACAGGTTAATAGATTCAGGCTAGAATATCTTATAAAATAGGTTTTTACAATTAATTTTCTATGCAATGAAATCTGTTTAGATATTTTGCTATAGTTTGTGTATCAAACAATGAGAAATTACCTGAGGTATTTAAGCCATTAAATGTCAGTGTATCACAGTTTGAACTGTTCATGCTTTATTACATTTATATACAAGTGAAGGAATGTTAAAGTCAGAAGACCATTTACTGGAATTTGTTCTTTGCTTTTAGTTTATAGATCTCCAGGATTGAATGTCTGTTTTCAGGCTTGGAAGCAATTGTCTTTACCAGCTGAATCATATCTCCAGAACTATAAAACATTTTAAAAGTTCCAAACCTTTGGCACATATAAACTTCTTATTTTGCACTGGCTGTTGGCTTTCATTGTATATATATATATATATATATGATAAAAAATACTGAAATAAAATGTATAGTGTAATATAAAGCAGATAGAAGACAAATGTGTTCTATGCATGAATTCATCTTTTATGATGTTCCTTACTGGTGGTTCAATCTCCAGAAGCCCCAAAGGGTCCAGGTTAGTTGACTCTTCTGTCTTCCTGAGGTGTACCTATAATCTTCCGGTCGAGAAGTTCCTCTCCCAAATAAACATTAGAGCAAGCAAATTGAAGCTCAAGAATAATAAGTAATTTCTATGCCAATAGTAATTATCTTTTTTTAAATACTTTTTTTAATTAGATATTTTCTTAATTTACATTTCAACTGCTATCCCAAAAATCCCCTCCCCCTCCCCCTCCCTGCTCCCCTGCCAACCCACTCCAGCTTCTTGGCCCTGGCGTTCCCCTGTATTGGGGCATATAAACTTTGCAGTACCAAGGGGCCTCTCTTCCAAATGATGGCCGACTAGGCCATCTTCTGCTACATATGGAGCTAGAGACACGAGTTCTGGGGGTTCTGATTAGTTCATATTGTTGTTCCTATTCTAGGGTTGCAGACCCCTTCAGCTCCTGGGGTTCTATCTCTAGGTTCTCCAATGTGGGCTCCGTGCTCCCTCTTATGGATGACTGTGAGCATTCACTTCTGTGGGAGTCAGCTATATCAGGATCCCTTCAGTAAACACTTGCTGTCCTATGCAATAGTGTCTGAGTTTAGTGACTGATTATGGGATGGATCCCTGGTGGGTTCCTCTCTGTATGGTCCATCCTTTCATCTTAGCTCTAAACTTTGTCTCTGTAACTCCTTTCATGGGTATTTTGTTTCCTATTCAAAAGAGGAATGAAATATCCACAAGTTGGTCTTCCTTCTTGATTTTCTTGTGTTTTGCAGATCGTATCTTGGGTATTCTAAGTTCCTTGGCTAATATCCATTTATCAGTGAGTGCATGTCCAATGACTTCTTTTGTGAATGGGTTTCCTCACTAAGGATTATGTCCTCCAGATTCATCCATTTGCCCAAGAATTTCAAAAATTTATTTTTTAATAGCAGAATAGTACTCCATTGTGTAAATGTACCACATTTTCTGTATCCATTCCTCTGTTGAGGGACATCTGGGTTCTTTGCAACTTCTGGCTATTATAAATGAGGCTGCTCTGCTATGAACATAGTGGAACATGTGTCCTTTTTACCAGTTGGAACATCTTCTGCGTATATGCCCAGTAGAGATATTGCTGGATCTTTCTGTAGTACTATGCCCAATTTTCTGAGAAAACGCCAGACTGACTTCCAGATTGGTTGTAAAAGCTTGCAATCCCACCAGCAATGGAGGAGTGTTTCTCTTTCTCTACATCCTCGCCAGCATCTGCTGTCACCTGAATTTTTGACCTTAGCCATTCTGACTGGTGTGAGGTGGAATCTCAGGTTGTTTTGAATTGCATTTCCCTGATGATTAAGGATGTTGAATTTTTTTTTTCAGATGTTTCTCAGCCATTCAGAATTCCTCAGTTGAGAATTCTTTGTTTAGCTCTGTACCCCATCTTTTAATGGGGATATTCGTTTTTCTGGAGTCCAGCTTATTTAGCTCTTTGTAGATGTTGGATATTAGGCCCCTATCAGATTTAGGATTGGTAAAAATCTTTTCCCAATCTGTTGGTGCCCTTTTTGTCTTGCTGACTGTGTCTTTTGCCTTACAGAAGCTTTGCAATTTCATAAGGTCCCATTTGTCAATTCTTGATCTGACCGCACAGTCCATTGCTGTTCTGTTTATGAATCTTTCCCCTGTGCCCACACATTCGAGGGTTTTTCCCACTTTCTCCTCTATGAATTTCAGTGTCACTGGTTTTATATGGAGGTCTTTAATCCAGTTAGACTTAAGCTTTATACAAAGGGATAAGAATGGGTCAATTCTCAAGCTGTACTACAGAGCAATCATAACAAAAACTGCATGATAGATCAATGGAATAGGATCGAAGACCCAGAAATGAATCCACACACCTATGCTCACCTGATCTTTGACAAGGGAGCTAAAACTATCCAGTGGAAAAAAGACAGCCTTTTCAACAAATGGTGGTGGCACAACTGGCAGCTATCATGTAGAAGACTGGGAATTGATCCATTCTTTTCTCCTTGTACTAAGGTCAAGTCTAAGTGGTTGAAGGACCTCCACATAAAACCTGAGACACTGAAACTTGTAGAGGAGAAAGTGGGGAAAAGCCTCGAAGATATGGGCACTGGGGAAAAATTCCTGAACAAAACAGCAAAGGCTTGTGCTGTAAGATCAAGAATTGACAAATGCGACCTCATAAAGTTGCAAAGCTTCTGTAAGGCAAAAGATACTGTAAACATGACAAAAGGGCCACCAACCGATTGGGAAAGGATCTTTACCAATCCTAAATAGGATAGGGGACTGATATCCAATATATATAAAGAACTCAAGAAGGTGGACAGCAGAAAATCAAATATCCCCATTAAAAAGTGGGGCACAGAGTTAAACAAAGAATTCTCAACTGAGGAATACCGAATGGCTGAGAAGCACTTGAAAAAATGTTCAACATCCTTAATCATCAGGGAAATGCAGATCAAAACAACCCTGAGATNATAAATATATGAAATTCCTAGGCAAATGGATGGATCTGGAGGCCATCATCCTGAGTGAAGTAACCCAATCACAAAAGAACTCACATAACATGTACTCACTGATATGTGGATATTAGCCCAGAAACCTAGACTACCCAAGATACAATTTACTAAACACATGATACTCAAGAAGAAGGAAGATCAAAATGTGGACACATCATCCCTTCCTAGAATTAAGAACAAAGCACACTTTGAAGGAGTTACAGAGATAATGTGTGAAGCTGAATCCAAAGGATGGACCCAATGCCTGCGGCTGCCAGGGATCCATCCCACAATCAGCCACCAATCATAGACATTATAGCATATGCCAGCAAGATAGTGCTGAAAGGGCCCGGATATAGCTGTCTTGTGGGAGACTATACCAATGCCTGGCAAACATGGAGGTGGAAGCTCACAGTCAGGTATTAGATGGAACACAGGGTTTCCAAGGAAGGAGCTAGTGAAAGTACCCAAGGAGCTGAAGGGGTCTTCAACCCTATAGGTGGAAGAATAACATGAACTAACTAGTAAGCCCTGAGCTCATGTCTCTAGCTGCATATATAGAAGAGGACGGGGCCTAGTTGGCCATCATTGGGAAGAGAGGCCCCTTGGTCATGCAGACTTTATATGCCCCAGTACAGGGGAACGCCAGGGCCAAGATGTGGGAGCAGGTGGGTAGGAGAGCAGGGCCAGGAGGGGGGAGGGTATAGGGAACTTTCTGGATAACACTTGAAATGTAAATGAAGAAATTATCTAATAAATGTTGGAAAAAACAAAATCACACACCTTCTAAGTCTGTGTGATCCACCTTAAAAAAAAAAAAAAAAAAAAAAGAATGGGTCAATTCCTATTCTTCTACATGCTAACCGCCAGTTGTGCCACTGCCATTTGTTGAAAATGCTGTCCTTTTTCCACTGAATGGTTTTAGCTCCCTTGTCAAAGATCAAGTGACCATAGGTTTGTGGATTCATTTCTGGGTCTTCCATTCTATTCCATTGATCTATCTGTCTGTTGCCATACCAGTACCATGCAGTTTTTTTTCACAATTGCTCTGTAGTACAGCTTAATGTCAGGCATGGTGATTCCCCCTGAGGTTCTTTTATTGTTGAGAATAGTTTTTGCTATCCTAGGTTTTTTATTATTCCAGATGAATTTGCAAACTGCCCTTTCTATCTCAGTGAATAATTGAGTTGGGATTTTGATGGGGATTGCGTTGAATCTGTAGATTGCTTCGGCAGGATAGCCATTTTGACTATATTAATCCTGCCAATCCAGGAGCATGGGAGATCTTTCCATCTTCTGAGATCTTCTTCAATTTCTTTATTGAGAGACTTGAAGTTCTTGTCATACAGATCTTTCACTTCCTTAGTTAGAGTCACACCAAGGTATTTTATAGTATTTGTGACTATTGTGAAGGGTGTTGTTTCCCTAATTTCTTTCTCAGCCCTCTTATCCTTTGTGTAGAGAAAGGCCATTGATTTGTTTGAGTTAATTTTATATACAGCTACTGCACTGAAGCTGTTTATCAGGTTTAGGTGTTCTTTGGTGGAATTTTTGGGGTCCCGAATATATACTGTCATATCATCTGCAAACAGTGATATTTGAAGTTCTTCCTTTCCAATTTGTATCCCCTTGACCTCCTTTTGTTGTCAAATAGTAATTATCTTATTGAGCAAGCATAGACCATCTTCCATGAAAAGGTTCACCAATTAAAGAACTTTGATTCCCAATTTAATCACAGATTCCAATACAATAAACAGGTTAGGTAAAAATATCTTAGTCACTAAAAATGAAAGCGTAGCCTAAGAAGCTAATTTAAACATGGAGAAATTAAAAAATAATAATCTAATGAACAATTCATGTAATAAGAAATGTAATTTGTACTAGAACATACTAATGGATATTCTATGTGAGAAAGTTTTAAAAGAATAATCTGAGAGAGGATTGGAAATTTCTAAAATGACAGATGAACAAAGTTGGAGAAAAAGACTGCTAAGATAAAGTAATATTTCAGATCAAGTGTAGGTGAAGAGTGAGATTATCTTTGCACAAAACATTTGAGGATACAACTTATGCAAAACTTTGAAATGTGCTCATGCAATAATGGGCTGCTAAAGATATCAACAAGATTTATATGGTGCAAACTGTTACAGGCTTTGTTAAACATTTTACTGCTTACCAACAACAACAAAAAATAAGAAAGAGAGATAGAGAGAGAGAGAGAGAGAGAGAGAGAGAGAATGGAAGGAAGGAAGGAAGGAAGGAAGGAAGGAAGGAAGGAAGGAAGGAAGGAAGGAAGGAAGGAAAAGAAAGAAAAGGAGAAAGAGAGAAAGAGTGAAAGAAAGAAAGGAAGGAAGAGAAAGAAAGAAAAATGAAAGAAAGAAAGAAAGAAAGAACGAAAGAACAAAAGAAAGAAAGAAAGAAAGAAAAAAAGAAAGGAAGGAAGGAAAGGAGTGACTAAGGAGGCATCATTTCAAATGTTAACACTTGATGGGTAGTAATGACTGGAAGGAGAAATGATATGAATAAAGTAACATTCTCTCAACTCCTACCCCAGTTTATTCTCTGTTCCATAGCAACGTTTTGTGTTTTAAGATTTGTTTTTTGTTTTTTGAGATTGTAATTCCAACATTTCTCAATTCCCTCTCCTCCTTTCCAACTCTCCCACTATCAGTTAACATATTTAAATACAAAGAAGATACTTTTTAAGAATGTGAGGAATACTCAATACTTATATGTGTATATTAGTCCCATAATATTATTCATACCATACTTTTTGTGTTTGTTAATACATAAATGGACTCCTGGTTATATCAGAAATTAACAATTGAAGATGACAGTAAGTAGATAAAATTAGTATCACTTTAGGAGATGAAAATATAGAAAGGAACATAGACGTAAAATCAAGTCAACCAAGGAAAAATTCTACTATTCTAGTTAACACAACTGATAGAGTGAATAGTATTGCCTAGGAAAGTCACTGGAGTGGAGAGTGAGCTTTGATGCTACAGAAGGGGTGTGAAGCAGACAATGATAAGCAATCCATCTGAATGCATTCAGTTTCCATGAACAAAAAGGCATCTTTCTGGGGAAAAAAATCCAACTGAAATATGCTGCATAGATTAATACTTCTAAACTCCACTTCTAAATTATATTTTAAAATGAAGTATGAATAGTCTTTTTATGTTTTATCTTATTTATTTATTATCAGAAATAAATCCTCTCACAAAAAACATCAGATGACTAGGAAGAGAGTCAAAGCCTGAGAGTGAGGCATATAATTTGGGTAGGGTGAAAAGTATTCAATTGTATCCTAAGAGGATGAATAAAAAAGAAATGAGAATATGATAGTTTAAAATTCTAAAAAAAAAAAAAAAAAAAAAAAAAAAAAANTTCCTTTTTACTTTATTTTTACTTCTTTCTTTATTTTGACATTTATCCTTTCATTTAGAAAATATTCCGATCATAATGATTTTAACCTTTTAAATAACACTAAACATCATTTTTAATCTTAATGCTCTTGTCAAGGCAATGCAGCAATGCCAAACTCCAACTGTGGCACACATAGTGCTTTCCTGGACGCATTGCGCATTGCACTAGAATGTCAAACTTAAGCAAGTCTAATAGATTATTCATGAAACATTCAAGGTACCAAATGTTTATTATAGGAATACAATGTAATATACAGCAGAATTCCTTAAAAATCACATGAATAGGCAAAGTTCTTTAGTCTTGAGATTACCTGCTCTGTAGATTGGAACACCTTACAGCTGATATAACTAAAACTTTTGTTGGTAGATGAGACAAATATTATTTTATCAAGAAAGTACAAACTACACACAAAAGCGGATTTAGGATTAGAAATGTTTTCTAATTATTAGAAATAATTTCTAAGTTAGAATTTCCTAATATTTCTAATTTAGGATTAAAAATATTGCGCACAGGATTATCTGCTATTCTCAAGTTTAATCCTTTAAAGAAACTCAGATGTTTTAGGTTAAAATTTAATACTAGTTAAATTTAAAATGGAGATGTTGATGATTATTATTATTAAGTCAAAAATTTTAAATAAAAAAGTTGTGATCATTGAACATATGAAAAGATTGTAATAATAATTAATAAATGAGAGAGAATTGAGCTCGATTCCACTCTTTCACTCGAAGCTAATAAATTCAATGAAGTAAAATCATTGCCAAATAAGAAGCAAGCAAAAAGGCTAAAATATTTCCCTAAAGCTTATTAAATTTGTCAAGGTTATGATTTGTTTTAGAGTAAGTTTTGCTAAATATCAAAAAGAATAACCTTTCAACGCGCTTAAAACTTACAGATCCTTAGAAGAATTTTATTGTACTCACACCTACATTTCCACTGAGAATGTAAGGAAGCTCGGAACACAGTGATAAACCTCTGCTGCAGCCACAGCCTTCTAGAATTAAAACAGAAATGTAGGATTCAGGGACCACTTTGCTGACAGAACTTTGAATGTGCACATTATTGCTCACTGGGAATAACCCTTTAGTGGAAAATTTGTAATAAAAAAAAATCACCAAATCAACTTGCAGAATTAAGAGAAATTAAAATTACATGAGGAACAGTTTGGGCACAGACATAGCAAACATGAGCAGAAAGACAGCCACAGAATCCCTTTCCCACTGTTCTTTCACTCACAGGAAACCTGGATTTAACTAATAAATATTAATATCATATATTCCTTTATTCCTTTGTGGCATATTTAGAAGGCAAAAATATATATTACAAAAGTCCATTATGATAATAACAAATAGCATAAATGATAATAATGAATAGCACAAATGAGCTATTCAATAAAATTTCACACTCAATGAAAAACTATACCTAGTAGTAGATAATATTCAGTTTCAAGACCGAGCCCAAATGTTAAAGACATTTGTTGAAGACTGGCATTCATTTTTCAGCATTCACATGGCGGCTTATAAGTATTTTTAACTTCACTCCAAGAGATCCATTGTGGGGCATTGGGCTATGCAAAGATAGTCTGGTCTCCAGTCCAACTGAGGTCTGAACCCTGAGACACAGTGGTGATAATTCACCTACATGGGACAGAAGGAGTTATCTCGTGTCTCCTGTCAAAGTTACTGCCCCCCTTTCCCCCCACAGGAGAAGTGTGTGGCAAGCAATCGCGTAGGCAATGACCCAAGCTTCTGATCTTCAGGCTAAACTCCTCCCCAGTTACCTGGCAATGGATAAGATAGCAGCATACTTTAAGAGGCGCTATTTGATTTTCTTGTGTTTTGCAAATTTTATCTTGGATATTCTAAGTTTCTGGGCTAATATCCATTTATCAGTGAGTGCATATCCAATGACTTCTTTTGTGATTGGGTTGCGCGTGGATACCTCATTCCTCCTGTGAATAGGAAACATAATACCCACGAAAGGAGTTACAGAGACAAAGTTTAGAACTAAGATGAAAGGATGGACCATACAGAGACTACCCCACCAGGGGGGATCCATCCCATAATCAGTCATTAAACTCAGACACTATGTCATAGGACAGCAAGTGCCTACTTAAGGGACCCTGATATAGCTGTCTCGTACAGAAGTGGATGCTCCTAATCATCTATAAGATGAAACACAGGGCCCACAATGGAGAAGCTAGAGATAGAACCACAGGAGCTGAAGGGGTCTGCAACCCTAGAAGAGGATCAACAATATGAACTAATCAGAACCCCCAGAACTCGTGTCTCTAGCTCCATATGTAGCAGTAGATGGCCTAGTCCGCCATCATTGGGAAAAGAGGACCCTTGGTACTGCAATCTTTATATATCCCAATACAGGGGAATGCCAGGGCCAAGAAGTGGGAGTGGGTGGACAGGGGAGCAGGGAGGGGGAGGGGGCATGGGACTTTCGGAATAGCATTTGAAATGTAAATTAAGAAAATATCTAATAAAAAAATTGGAAAAAAAAAAAAAAAAGAGGGGCTGTTTGGCCCCTCCTCACTCTGCCTGTGTGGAAACCTCTCTTCCTTAGCCCTCACTCTCATAAACCTAGAGCGACAGGGTGTTGCCCTGGCCCCTGGTTGGGTGCTGCCCCTTGTACACCCCTCACCCCCCCCCCGTGAGTGGGGTCAGAGGCTTAGATGCCCACCCGTGGCCAAGTGTAAAGCGTCTGGCAGCCCTCCTGCATCTACCTGCCCAGAACATAGTAGGAACTCTGGCTTTGCACAGGCTATCCTCCATTCCCCCTCCTTCCCCAGGCCCTTTTTAGTTCCTACAATCCATCATGATTTCTCAGGAGGCAGTGCATGTGTGGGGTTCACTTATACACATAAAGGCAGAACATGCATACATATCAAGTAAAAATAAGTAATTATTAAATTAAAATATTCAGCTCAAGTTTAAAAGGTCTGGAAGGAGTAAAATTAATCACACTATTATGTAGTTATAAAAGTGATTAGGATATAGTATTCAATAAAGGTGATGATAAAATTTGTAGGAGGACTTTCATAGTTTTTTTATAAAAGTGTCATAAAATGTCATGTGAAATGTATCTTTAATGTTGAAATCAAAGAAATAAAATAAAAAATAAATTCTATCTTGTTAGATAATAAAATAAATGAGTTACAAGGCTCTAAAATTTTGATAAGGGAATGGGAGTGCCTATGGCTTATTTATTTTCTGTATGTTTAAATTATATCCTAATATTTTGGAGACTGAAATAAATAATAAAGAAAACTCTGATAATTCCATTATGTAAAAACAAACAAACAAATAGACCTGTGGTTAATGTGTGTGAATACATGAACTTTTGTAATATTATCAACCTGTGTTTTATAGAAATATCTAACTGTATAAATAAAATTTAGTTTTGCCTTAGTAGAGTTTTTTAGGATCCTGATAGGAGCGAGAGAGACGGAGAGAGAGAGAGACAGAGAGAGAGAAAAATGTTTAGTGAGTACTAGTTTTCGAAACCAAATTGTTTTTCAATGTAAACTGAAGAATGCAAACTGAAGGAAGAAAGGGAAATGAAAGTAAGAATTAAGAGTAGAAGAGGGTCTATAAGGGTCTATACCATATGGAGTCCTAAAGTTGAAAAGAGAGACAGACACTTGCTCCCATCATAATGCAGAAGCTACTGCCAATTCATAAGCACTTGAAATAAAACAAAAACAAAAACAAAAACATTTTTTTGCCCCTGAAGGGGAGTTTTATTGTAGAAACAAATTACTCTCTCTCTCTCTCTCTCTCTCTCTCTATATATATATATATATATATATATATATATATATATATATATATATAATTTTATTTATTCACATCCTAAATGTCGCCCTCCCTCTCTGTCCCACCTCCCAGAGATTTTCACCCTATCCCCCTACCCCTTTGATTATGAGAAGGTATCCTCCTTCCCACTGCAGACATCCCCTTTCTCTGGGAACTCAAGTCTCTACAAGATTAGGCCCATCCTCTCCCACTGAGGCCTGACAAAACCTTTGCTATATATGTGCTGAGGGCTTTGGCCACCCCATTCCCACCCCACTCCACCCCACCCTCACCCCACTCCCACCCCACTCCTGTGTGCTCTTTGGTTGCTAGTTTAGTCTTTGTGAGCTCCCAAGGTTCTCTAAGACTAGGCCAGATGCCCATCAATAAGTGGCAAATAGAAAATTACCTAATCATCCTCGTTGGAGGTGTCTTGTTTCACAGTATCATGTCTGGGTCCTTCCTCTCTTCTTCCATCACTTGACCCCTCTCTCCTTCCCTTTTTTCCTGCCTTCCTTACCCTTTTGTTCTTTTCCCTCCCTTCTTTTTTTAAATTCCTTCTTTCCTTTCCTTTTCTTTTTTTTTTTTAAAGATTTATTTATTATATGTAAGTACATTGTAGCTGTCTTCAGACACTCTAGAAGAGGGCATCAGATTTTGTTATGGATGGTTGTGAGCCACCCTGTGGTTGCTGGGATTTGAACTCGGGACCTTAGGAAGAGCAGTTGCTGCTCTTAACCACTGAGCCATCTCGCCAGCCCCAATACAATTCTTTCTTTTTTTTTTTTTTTTTTTTTTTTTTTTTTTTTTTTTTTTTTTTTTTTTTTTTTAGTTCTCTCTTATTTTCTTATAATATAGGTCCTTTTCATTTTATCTATGAGTTTTTGTGTTTTATGGATTATTGAGTGTGAGAACAAGTGGGTCTCTGTGTCTGTATCTGTTTCATGTGCATTGGGGGTGGTACATTTTCTTTTTTTATTGGTTGTTTAATTTATTTAAATTTCAAATGTTAACCCTCTTCCCAGTTTCTCCTCCACAAATCCTCTATCTCCTTCCTCTCTCCCTTTCTTCAAAGAGTGTTCTCCCTTACCCTAAGGGCTTGCTGACAAGAGCTTTCTCTGCCAGAGCCTTACCAATCCAGATGATATATGCAGTCAACCATCAGACTGATCACAGGAACACCATTGGAGGAGTTAGGGGAAGGACTGAAGGAGCTGAAGGAGCAACCTAATAAGAAGAACAACAGTTTCAACCAGCCAGATCTCCTTAAAGCTCCCAGGTACTTAGCCTTTTGTTTGTTTTATTCTTTTCTGATGTGTTAGCTTTCGTTTTCTTATATTATTTCATCATTTTGTTATCTCTTAAAAGCTTGTGTGGTATTTAATTAGGAATTAGAAAGGGGTGCATCCAGATGAGAGGGATCACAGGGAGGAGCTGGAAAGACATGGGAGGGGAATTGTAATCAGGATACATTATGCCCAAGAAATAAAAACCCTATTTTCTAAAAAAAAAGGTGAAAAAAATCAAAACTGAAAGGAAGTGAGGAAATGAACATAGATCAAAGAGAATTAGAAACAGAAAGAAAAAAAAAAAAAAAAAAAAAAAAAAAAAAAAAAAAAAAAAAAAAAAAAAAAAAAAAAAAAAAAAAAAAGAAAAAAAAAAAAAAAAAAAAAAAAAAAAAAAAAAAAAAAAAAAAAAAAAAAAAAAAAAAAAAAAAAAAAAAAAAAAAAAAAAAAAACAGAAGAAGTGACCTTCCACCAAATACAAACAGTGGGAGTTTTACATAATACCATTGTTATTCAGGTAAGAACTTCAAGGAACATTTCATCTGTAAACTTCCTACAGTGATTCTCTTCAACAATTTACTTGGAATGAGAATAGAGCTCTGTTTCTCTCCTTATCTCTCACAAAAGTGGTGCTCTAAAGAGTTTCTGAAAGTGTATATACTATCATGGCACAGTTTAAATCTGAATTACTATAAATCATCAAGTGTAGAGATTTTCATATAAAAATGATTGCACACCTATTTTCTAAAAAATCATTAGAGATGTGAAATAGAATTCAAACACTAGGCAATCAGTACAAATAACAATCCTTTTTTAATAAATAAAGATCATTGGGTTTGGATGGATGGCTCAGTGATAATGAACACTTGCTGCTGTTGCAAATTATGCAGTTAGTTCATGACACTCACACAGGGGCTCATGGTTCTCTTATTTTATAGGATCCAACAACTTATTCATTCTTGTCTTTGAAGGCACTAGGCATGTAGGCAGTGCATATGCATGCGTGCAGGAAAAACATTCATTCAGTTTTTTAAAAATCTTCTAAAAACTAAAATAATGATCATTTCAACTAATGGATACTCTCAAACATTCCAATAATTTCTATCTTTACTTATTATGAGTTTACATCAGGCATATTTTTTAGTTAATATTAAGTCCATCTATTGCCAGTGGGACAAACTTAACATTCAATATAGATTATATCACTAGACATGAAACTATTAAGATTACATTTATTATTCTCTTAGTTTTCCCTGATGTAGTATCATATTATATATATATATATATATATATATTCTATCATAAAAGGGTGATTTTGAAGAATTATTACATGAGTATTTTCTGAGGATATACATTGCTATCTGATGTTTTTTCTGATGCAAAGTTTCCGTTGCTTTACATAAAACTACAGTTTTTATGACCTGCTGTCTATTCTCTAAAGCAATATAAAATGATGTAAGAAACACACTATAATGGGGCTTTTATGATTTTTCTTCCCATTAAATGGAGAATGTTTAGCATTTCTCCAAAGAAAGTGCTTACAGCTAGAATCCTAATGAGTTAAACATCCTTCATTACCACAAACACTTCCCTGTCTTATTTTATGTAAAAGTTCAAGGTAAGCAAACTACTGAAATGATATTTATGAACAAAAAATGTAAAAGAGAGAAAAATGCAAACATTTTGTCTATAAAGGTAGTGAATACTAAGTTTCTAACAGCTGCTGTTTCTCAATTTTGGAAGTTATTTCATGCCAAGGTCACTGCATATGAAATTATTGGCATCTTTACTGAAACCCAGCACTTCTTACACAGAAAAGCAGTAAATCCATCTGAGAGAGTGATTGGGATGCTAAAGCAGAGACACAACATCTGTCAAGTAGTTCACGCATCTGGACTGCAGAAGTGGCTCCTCGATTTAAAAAAAAAAGGCAACTTTTACCAGATTGTATGTGGGAATAAAGATAAGCCTGTGTCTCAGTCTGATATGTGTATTTTGATAAATATGCTTCTTAGGTGGCTTCATGGTTATAAGACCGAAAGCTGAAAATACCAATAGTATTGAAAATTAGGGATCAATGCAAAAATAAGAGTGAATCCCTATATATTATTAATGTAAAAGACACAATGGTAGGATAGATAATGTCATATAAATATAGAAAATTGTAAAATGATTATATTAAACACGACATTCAGTTTTAAACCTCCATCTAATGAGACGTGAAGAGAGGAGTCACTGGCTAATATCCTTAGTTTGAAGTCATCGGGACTTGTTTTCGGTTCTCCAGCACAAATCTTTAAAAGCAGATATGACAGCAGAAGTCTATAAGGACAGTGTAAGGAGATAAACACAGACATACCCCAGAGTTCACCAGTCAGCTAGTGTAGCTAAATGGACTGTTTCAAGTTATGCAAAAGACTCTGTGACAAAAAAACTAAGATAGAGACTGAAATAAAAATAACACTGATATCAAATTCTGGCTGACTCCACCACACCCACATGAGTAAGTCCACATATAAGTCCACATATATGCTCTATACACATAATTCATCCATCAGTACAAAGTAGAGGTATACACAAGTGAGGAAATACAAAATATAGCAAAAATTTTATTGACTATTATTACCTGTTCAGTGCCCACTTGAGACTAGAAATTATATTAAACAACAAAAGAGAAAGTCACTTCTTTGTTCCAATGGTGGAAATGTATTCAGTAGCCATTGCTATGCAGGTACTAAGGCAGCATATCAAGCTAAGTATGGAAACATCTAAAACTATGGAATACAGAGAATCACTGGGTTTAAATGGCTATTTTACGCGGAATAGATATAGCACAATGATTCATTGTTTCAATCTTCCATATGTGACAGGCTTTAAATCATGCATTCCTAGAGATGACAGAAACCTTTATCCATTTTTCTTATTTGAGAGACATAGATCTAGGTTTTGGTTATGGGAGGTAATTTGCTAGAAGCAGGTGGAAGAGTTTCAAGAAGAAATGTTTTGGAACAAGTGGAAAGAAATAAAAGAAGTGTGGTCATTCATGCTATTTAATGTAGCTGAGAATTTAAGAAGCTTTAAAA
Source organism: Mus minutoides (assembly GCA_902729485.2). Lineage (NCBI taxonomy): Eukaryota > Metazoa > Chordata > Mammalia > Rodentia > Muridae > Mus > Mus minutoides. Next base: position 96,302 of record CACVCL010018178.1, on the reverse strand, counting down.
AAGTTTAAAATTCAAAAAGATGTAAGTCATTCCTTGTGGCTTTCAAAGAAAGAACATATTAATTTACACTAAGAGCATATTAATTTTATATAGTTTTAAGCAAACTTAATAGATATTGAAGTAGTCTATTTTATGCAAATATTAGTTAGACAGTAAACATTTGCTTAGAATGATTAAAGAGTATCAGAAAAAGTATATTCAATTTCTAAAAGTATAAATTATACATTTTTGTTCAAAATTTTGAATTTTACTACCTTTTTTTGGAATATTTAAGAACACTGGAAAATGCACAAGTGTCCATATGAAACAACTGAAATGCATTCAGTTAGCAGCTTAGGAACAGGGATCAAAACTTGGAGATTCATTGGGAGGTGACTGACTTGATTTTCTAATATTCTTTTGTGACTTTCACCCAAGGATAGTCCACAAACACAGCGGTAGTGAAGAGTGCCTAAGGAGACAAGAGAAATGTCAGTTTCTGCCTAGAGTAACTATTTAAGGAGTCTATAGAAAGTAAAGAAAACATACCAGTGAGAAGAAAGCAATAAAAATAATTTTATAATTCTGGATGTGAGCGTGTGAAAGCACCTGTGTTATTTGGGCTGCACTTATTAGAGCCCAGTCCAAAATGAGAAATTTAGACAGAATTGATTACAAACAGCAATATATATTTGATGAGTACAGAATCAAATTTCTTTATTAAGTTTTCCACAAACAAAGGAATACTCTTTGTAAAAATCTGTGCAAAATTTTCAAATTAATCACCTTAGTAGTATAAAGCTCACATGATAAATAATGAAAAGATTAGCTTTGTCAAGAGAATGCCATACAAATCACTATTTTACATTTTTGTAACTCCTAGGATGAATATGAATGCATGGAAGAGAAGCAGTTGTCTCTCAATGGATGTAGCAAAAATATTTGCTGAAATTCTGTGTGTATTTTTATATAAAAAATCATGATCACCTATTAATAGATGAAACCTCTTTATTGAGGTATTGATCACCTAAAACAAGGTTAGTCCTTATATAATACACACTCTCTTGCTACTGCCATTCATGAATAGCTGTAACTAGTGTGAGCTTATTGGCACAAAACTATAATGTTATCACTCAGAAAGCTGGCAAGAGGATCACTAGTTTGTATGCAAATTTGTGTCATATTTCCCATTTCCCAAGTGAGCATCAATTTATCAGTATATTAGATCTTGACCACTTACTTGTATCTGTGTTAATCACCATCTACTACAGAAAGTTTCTCTGATTAAGGCTGAGACCTTCACTCCTCTTTTAATCCATTTACAAAACGTTAGTTGTCAGTTCTAAGCTCTCTGCATTTAGCAGAGCAGAACTAGCAGAAGATTCTTTTCTAGAGCCTACCATATATGTGACCTGAGGTTCTTGGTCACAGTAAAGGGAGCAGGTATGAGTTTCAACTTGTAAAATAGGCCTGATGTACAAAAAAAAAAAAAAAAAATAAAAGTGGTGGCTCACTCCAATGACATTTGTGTCGCTATTGCACATATGAGCATGTCTTACTGGGCTAACTTATTTTGTACTTTGCAAGTTTCACAGTTAGGTAAGTTTTATTATTCCTTTTCTATTTTAGGGGAATGGGTAGTATCTTACAGAACTATAAATGATAACTCAAAGGGGCGGAGCTCCCAGTTTGGTATCAGTTTGATTTCCCCATGACTATAGTCCTATGACTATATTATGTGGTGTCTTCAGCAATAGGGTCCTACAATTATGAATGGTAACCTGAGAAAATAGACAGACTTGTAATGCTTATGGGTCTATGAAACCTTACTAGCCAACAATTCCAAATGGTAACTCTTCCTGACATTAGGCATTTTATTTGTTAGTCTGTGGTGTCTAGTTAGCCTGTTAGTGGTTAATTCCATTTAAATTATTTTTTAAACTCTATTTTATAGAGGAAACTTCTACACTAGTAAGTTTCCATATAATATTTTTGAAAGTTCTGTAGTACTAGTTAGTCTCCTTGTAGTCCCTATTCTACCTTACCACTGGTCAAGACCCCATATATATTCTATAATTTACATGTATACTCTTTATACCCCTATAAATAATCACCACTCTCTTGAAATTTCCCCTGTTGCTCCTTAATAATTTTTTGATCTTTATGTGGAGTATATCAAATAGAGCACATAGATCGAAAAATTCAAAGCTAGCAACCACAAATGAAAGAAAACATATTCTCAAATGCACTAAAATAACATTTTAATACTATAATTAAGAAATATTTATTAACTGCATTCAAATAAACATATTCAAACTAATTATGCTTTAATAGATCTCTTTAAGTTACTGCATATTTTTAGAATTTTGAATTGAATACATTTCATTCCTTACTCTAAACCTAGGGCATAATAGCCATTAAAAACTATTTTAGCTACAATGTCTATATTGTAAGCTGTGTGTTGTAACAAATTTGCTTTTGTATATTTGATCTATCAAGCTAATAATCAATGACTAATTAATTTTTATGTTCATGAAACTTAAAATCAAAATTTACCACTCTCACTGCTCACTTAAGCGAAATTGGTTTTTATCCATCAAGGTCTCATATGATGTTAAATGACATTGCATATATATTCTATGAAGAAATAATTAATACCTTTGTTATAAACCATGTCTGTACTATATTAATTTTTTTTATTTTTAAAAGAAATACTTTTACCATTATTTGTCTAAAAAGAGTAAATCTATTTGGACTTAAAATTTGTTAAAAATAAAATGTAGAGCAAAATGTGTAATAGCAACAATATAAAGTTTTGTTCATCATCTTTCAATAGAAACCAAAAGAAGAGTTACTTGACACTATGTTTTGCAAGCAATAAATCCGGTGAGACAACTGTAGTGTCAAGGAGGGTCTAATATCAATTCCTGATTTTGGTTCTCCTATCAGAAATCTGAATGAATAACTGAACACTGATGCTCAGATACAATAAGAAACTAGGATGAGTTAAAGGTAGGATTCATTTCCTACTTCCATTATGAAACTTAGATATCAAATAATCTTTAGAGCTGTAGTGTTTATACTTATTGTTAGCAGTTACCTGAAAAAGCAAAAGTGCAGCATTCCTCAGTGGCCTTATATGATCAATATCAGGATGGGTCTGTTTCAACACGCTTTTCACAACATCAGGTTTGTTTTATTTCACATAGAAGTATAAATATATGATGGGAAAGAAATAAGTTCATTGATAATCCATCCAAAACAGGTAGAACAAATGATTGTAAGTAACTCTAGAGAAAATGTAAATTCATATGGAGCACACATCCTATTTCCTCATTTTCCTTGAAGCATACATTGATGTGTATTTTCTCCAGGGGTCAATTCGGGTGATATAAAGATTTTCAAAAATAGCTAGATATCTGTGTATCAAGGAAGAATATCCACATTAAACATGTCCAGATGCTTAACAAGATGCATAGCAGGGGTCAAGATTGTGACAATATATATTAAGCAGAGGCTGAATAAAGGTGACAAGAGAAAATATATCACCAAATATGGCAAGCTTTCAGTATAAAAACATCAAAAGAAAATTAATGACAGTCCCCAAAAAGTAGACCTTATCAGACATAACTTCCTTCACTAAATAAGTATGAGGACCTCAACATAAAACCAGATATAATGAATCTAATAGAAGAGAAAATGGGAAAGAGCCTTGAACTCACTGGCACAGGGAGAAATTTCCTGAACAGAACACCAGTGGTTCAGGCTTGTATTAGTTAGGGTTCTCTAGAGTCACAGAACTTACGGAGTAAAGGAATTTATTGATGACTTACAGTCTGCAGCCCAATTCCCAACAATGGTTCAGTAGTAGCTGTGAATGGAAGTCCAAGGATCTAGCAGTTACTCAGTCCCACACGGTGAACAGGCGAAGGATCGAGTGCCAGTCTCCCTTCTTCCAGTGTCCTTATATAGTCTCCAGCAGAAGGTGTAACCCAGATTAAAGGTGTGTGCCATCACACCTTTAATCCTAGGAGATCTTGAGCTCGGGGATCTGTCTTAATCTCACACCTTTAATCCTAGATAATCTTGAGCTCAGAGAACTCTCTGTCTTAATCTTCTGGAATCCATAGCCGGTATGCTATCAAGACCTCCATACCAAGATCCAGATCAGAGACTTCTATATCCAAGCCTCCAGGTTAAGGTCACTGGTGAGCCTTCCAAATCTGGATTGTAGCTCATTCCAAATATAGTCAAGTTGACAACCAGGGATAGCCACTACAAGGCTCTAAGATCAACCATTGATAAATGGGACCTCAGGAAACTGAAAAGCTTCTGTAAGGCAAAATACAATGTAAATAGGACAAATTGGCAACCTACAGAAAAAAAAAATCTTCACTAACCTTACTTCTGGCAGAGGACTAATATCAAAAATATAGAAAGAACTCAAGAAGTTAACCTCCAAAAATAAAAACAAATAACCCAATTAAAAATGGGGTACAGCCAAAGAGTTCACAACAAAATCCCAAATGACTGAGAACTTTAAAAAAAAATGTTCAAAGTCCTTAGTCATCAGAGAAATGCTAATCAAAACTATCCTGAGATTCCACCTCACAACAATCAGAATGGTTAAGATCAAATTCTCAGGTGACAGTACATATGTGTGAGAAGAACACTCCTTCATCACTGGTGGGATTGCAAACTGGGACAATCACTCTGGAAGCCAATCTGGAGCTTCCTCAGAAAATCTGAAAATACTTCTTCCTGAAGACCCAGCTATTCCACTTGTGATTGTATGTATATGCTTGGCACAATGAGTGTAACTATTAGGAGGTATGACTTTGTTGGAGTAGATGTGTCACTGTGGGTGTCGGCTATAAGACCCTCATTCTAGGTGTCTGGAATTCAGGATTCTGGTAGCAGCCTTCAAGGAAGATACAGGACTCTTAGTCCCACCTGTACCATGCCTACCTAGACAATGCCATGCTCCCAAGTTGAACATAATGGACTGAACCTCTGAACCTGTAAGCCAGCCCCAATTAAATGTTTTGTTGCTGTTGTTTTGTTTTGTTTTGTTTGTTTGTTTGTTTTAGATTTACCTTGGCCATAGTGTGTTCACAACAGCAAAATCCTAAGACAGAAATTGGTACCAGGGTCAGCAGTATTGCTCTGATAGGCCTGACCATGCTTTTGTTTGGATGTGGATATTGGGACTTCGGAGTTGGCAAACAGTGGAATGATTTAAATGAGGCTTAGTAGCCTATCCTAGTAAGAATATGAAAGACTTTGTTACTGAGAATGATTGGAATTGTATGGACCTGGCACATGAGATTTCAGTGGAGAATTTCAATATGTGGCATAGAGACTGTTTTTGTAGTATTTTGGTAAAGAATGTGGCTATTTTTTGTCCTTGTCTGAAGGGTCTGCCTGAGGCTAAGGTGAAGAGACTCAAGTTAATTGTATTGACAAAGGAAGTCTCATAAAGGCCCATCATAGACTTTGTTCTCTGGTTAAGTCTCATGAAGAGCATTATAAATAAGTGTAGCAAGCTGGAACAGGGAAAAATATAAAATATATTGTTTGAATATTAAAGTGGCAGTGGGAAATGAAAAGGAACCTAATCCTTTGTTTTAGGAATTAGCAGATTAAGGGAGTAAGATTTGGGGGCAAAATCCTATCCAGCTAAATTTAGATCCTGGCATCGTGGTATACACATTTAATTCCAAGAGTCAGGCATGCAGATCTCTGATTTCAAATTCAATTTACAGAGGAAGTTCCAGGACAGCTAAGTTAAGGCAGTAAAATAAAAATGAAACCTGGTGGTAATGTAATATAATAAAGGGACCAAGTTCCAGCCCCAGGAAGCAGCAGAACTCAGCCGCTTTGGTTGTTTGGCTCTGGATTATAGTCAAGAGGAGGAGGAGGAGGTTACTGGAACAATGATGCTGGTTAGTTGTAGCTAAGAAATTAGGAGACCAGCATCATTATACTTGCCTCTGTGTAGGGGCATGTGAAGAGGACAGAATTACAAATATAATAATATATCATTATATACACTGAAAATAATGATTAAACCTAAATTGTCAAGACATTAAAATTGAAAACGTAGTTCATGATGAGCTACGTAAGGTTCTAGTTTATTAAGTAGTCAATGAGTATAAATAAACTACATTCAGCATACTTAAAATTAAAAAATATATATATTTAACCCACTAAAAGGTACCAGAAGAAGACTATAAAAATAATCAAAGAAAATGTCAAAAATACTACACTTCAAATTTTTGGAAGAACTTTAGCTTATATATTCAGAAAATGCAGCAAAGAACAAGAAAGGAAAAGAAAGTTGTGTGAGGGTGTTGAATTGGGTGAATTTTCTATGAACATTGATTTTTCTTGTCAGTAATAAGGAGAAAAATTGATTTGTCTTTCAGTAGACACAAAAATATATCTCTAGATACAATACTAATTAATGAGGAAAACAAGCAAAAAGAATATAGTCTTACTAAATCACAGCTAAAAAGTACATTCACTATAGTACTGGCATTATAAAAATAAATCTAACTTTCCATTTCAGAATAAAATACTGAAGTCAAAATTTCTGTAAGCATTGGGGTGAACTTCAACTATAATACTTTACACATCACAATTTTTATTTGTGTTTTGGTATTTTTAGAAAACACTCTTTTTTCCTAGTATATTTTACCAATAGTTTTATATGTATTTGTCGTTAAATGTAAATAGTTAAAATTTCTGAGTTTCTGAGAAACATAAATGGAAATATCTGTAAGCCTAATATACTAATGGATACCATTTTGAATTATTATATGTTTACACTGCATGGCACACTGCTTAGTGTTTTTCAGTTATTTGATGTAATTAATAATGTTCTGGATTCAGTAGCTTCTCTGAAGACAATTATATAGATAAAGACTCTACAGCTGCTAGGACTTGTTCTTCTCAACAGAATTTAGCTATCTGATAAGCTATTTGTAAGAAAAAAAGAAAGAAAGAAAAAAGAAAAGAAAAGAAAGATAAAGAAAGAACGAAAAAAATTAAAGAAAAAGAAATGAAGAAACGAAAAAAAGTGAAAAAAAAAAAAAAAAAAAAAAAAAAAAAAAAAAAAAAAAAAAAAAAAAAAAAAAAAAAAAAAAAAAAAAAAAAAAAAAAAAAGACCAAATAACCAGCCACCTTCACAGACCTTGGTTTTGCCCAAAATAAAGTTTGTTTAAATATAAATATTGTAGTTTTCCATCCATCACAGCTAATTGACTTTTATAGTAGGTTTATGTCTGGTTCAGAATCATAATCTGATGTGAGGCATATATTCAGAAATTCTGGGAATGAAGATCTAGATGATCAAATGTTAAACCATAAATTTCTGAAGAGGAAAATCAGACAGTTCTGTTTTAACACTGAACTTAGTAAGTGTTAAAATCTAACTTGACGTTGTTGCTCTAACTACAGAATAGCAAAACATTAATGAATAGAATATGGAACTTTGAACATTATGAAAAGCTAAGAGCAAAGACAATCCCTGGAAATATAATGAACTGAATGAGATATTCCAGAACAATCAGAAGAAATAGACAAAAGCTATTAATTAATTATGGAAGTTAATAATAATTATGGAAGTTAAGAAGTACTGAGAATGGTTGAAAAAATAAGTGCTTGTGAACTTTCCTATGAATATATCCAAAGTATCTGAAAAGAAGGGAAGCATTGGAAGTTGACCAGTTGTTTGAGGCTCAGTTAGATAATAGTTCAAAGGAAAAAAAAAAAAAAACAGTCTTACTAGAAATGAATGTTTAAATTAAAGGTAAAAATATAGTGCAAATCAAAATTTACTGGTTATTTAGTGCATTTTTTTAATTTAAAAAAATGTTAAAACAGATTAAAGTTTAAGATATTCCTTGAGACACTTCCCATGGGATACCTTACAGATCCATTATAAATCTGCCAAAACTATTGGCTGTTACTTATTGTATATTTTATTAAATCATTCAATGTAATGCTATATATTCAATATGTATGTCATCAAAATGAATATAAGGGACGAAAACTTCAGATTTGTGGTGAATCTTTTCTGTACTCTCCAGTGGCATCTTCATGTCTAATACATTATTGTTCAGGAATGGAGCTGAATTTCACTATGTCCTTCTCTTTTCTGAAGTCTCAGAGGTATTTTAGAAGCAAAAATTACTCGAGAGCTACATTCTGTACTTTGATTTATTCACTGCCAAAATGATTTAGTTCAGATTTCATTCATTTCATTTGGTGATATCAGTTTCTGTGGATAAAAATTGAAAACAGTCCAGTGAAATTTCCTTTGAAAACTATAAATATGCGGCAAGGGCATTTTCTGGCAGATTCTATATTAAATAAAGATTAGCTTCTGGTGGATTCTTTCTCAGAGCCTCCATGAACAGAACTATTCGTATTGTTGTCCTCCACTTGATAAACTAAGGTATTCCTTAAAAAACACCAGCAATCTTCATTTTCTTGGTTAGGACATTTATACATACATGTCTACATATAATACATATGTGTGTATGCATAAATATGCATGCATACATACATACATACATACATACATACATACATACATACATATTAATTTTATTAAAACACCCCCATTCCCATTCGTTGTTCTTCAATTCCTCCCCTCTCCTCTATACCACTCCTCCATCTCAACTTCATGTGCTCTTTTTAAAAAAAATATTTTTTTTTTGTATTTGAGATTAGTGCTGTCTATACATGCATGCATGAAAGATCCTCTAGACTCTAGGTCTCTTAGAAACCTCACATATTAAAAACCAACAAACAAATTTGTTTATTCTGACACAGTATTCATGTGTGCAACTGCTCTGTTGTATCTGCTGAATATTAATTAACTGGAGATATTCACTACGTCTGCTACTATGGTAGTTTTGTTTTACACACTCTTCCCCAGTGATCCCTGAACCTTGGGGAAAGTAGGTAAGATATAGATATTCCATTTACTTTGGAGCCTGGTCTCCCATTCTCTGAATGTTGAAATCTTTGTATAAGTCTTTTTATAAGTCATCATAGATTTCAAATAAATATATAACTGATGGTGATAAAGATACACTACATGGATAAAAATAAGAATTTAGTGAACAGTTTGTTATCATGAACACTTAGCAGAAGACAAGCTCTACCTTATCTATCAAAGACCTTTGACCTTGCCAGCCATGATTTTTTTGGACCAGGTAACAGTACCAGGAATAAATTTCTAGACTGTGAAATTTATTTAAACAAATCCAATATTATTGTTACTATCAGGATTGAGTCCATTGTTATTCTCATGATAATCATGCCACTATTTAATAATGATCATCTATTGACAAGTTTGTCATGACTATGTCTTTCAAAGTTCTCAGCTATGAAGCAATGGTGATGATTTCCTTGTTCAGTAGAACAAATAGTTTTTCAGCTGTAGCACATCACTGGAGATGAATGTCCATGGTCACTTGATTTTTCTATATCCTAAGACTCAAATACATGATGTCTTATTATCAAGTTCTGGAGCGTACTGAAGAGCAATTGTAATATTTTGTAATATTTCAGAATCTAAGGAAATCCTTTGACTAACAATTTTGAAAGAAGTATCCTATACCTAACAATGACTTTTGTTGGATAACCTACTTTGTATCCATGAGACTATTCCACAATTATAGGTTAATACCACTTAAAATATATGACAGTATGTACACATTTTAAAATGCTTATACAGTTTTATTTTTTGTATATAGCATTTTCTAACGTCTTCAAAGTTACAAAATCTTCCTTGTACTATGTTCTCTAGTGTGTTCACACATTTCACACTGATTTTAACCCTTTCTATTTCATCAATCCACTTTCCCTTTCATACCATCTAGGTTCTGCTGCTCTCCCTTTGAAATACCATCCCATGGTCCTTTACTATCTATGGGCTGCTATGAGTATTCCAATGATCAAACACAAGCTAGCATTTGTATATGAGGAAGAATATGTGACACTTTACTTTTGAGTCTTCTGTACCTCAGAAAGAATGTTTCCAAACTAAATCATTGCTTATGATTTCCACAATGCCATTCTTTTTCAAAAATATTTTTTTTTTATTTTCTGAGTTAATAATATTATATCATACACTCACTTTCTCTCTTCTCTCCAACCCACACGTGTACCACACTTACTTTCTCCCACATTCATAGCGTCTTTATTATTACTACTACTACTACTACTAGTAGTAGTAGTAGTAGTAGTAGTAGTAGTAGTAGTATATTTGCATGTGTGTGTGTTTGTGTCTCTTTGTGTGTGTACAGTGTGTGCATGCATGAGGACTTTTGAAATTTTTATGTCTACATTATCATGCCAACCCTTTTTATTATCCTTATTTGGACACTCCTGTTCAAATGGGGCTTCATGGATGTAACCCCTGACATTCTGAGGAGACAGTCTTTCACAGCAAACTCTTTGATACTCTGGCTCTTACAATCTTTCCATCCCACTTCCACAATGATTCCTGACGCTACAGTGCATGTGTTGTAGACGCCTCAGTAGGGACTAAGTCTGCATTTTGATTGGCTTTAGGTTTCTGTGAAAAATCTCATCAGTTCCAGAGAGGAATATTCTTGAGGAGTGAGCACTACACTTATCTATGTGTATAAAAACAAATATTTTAGAATGAAGTTAGAGATTATGCTACATTATTAGTGTAGGACTAGCAGGCTCCCTTCCCAGTTGCATGAGATCCATAGCCCTAGATAGTTGGCTTGGTGTCTACTTCCAAAAATGTTTTGCCATTTGTTGAAAGGATCCTAAGTCCAATTATAGTGCCATTTTTTACAACCAAGCTGCACATGCCTGTACTGCCTTGGTCATTGTAATTTGTAGGTGTCAGAGCTGAGTAGGACTATCGTTTGCTTTACTGCTCTGGAAGCTTTCATACTACTTTCTAGTACAATGAAACTTAGTCCTTAGGGAAGAGGCATTCAGGTGAGTTTCAACTTAAAAGCTTCCAGGCCCTGCAATGGAAATATATGGTGTTTATTATCTCCTGTGGACCCAAACACAATAGTAATAGACTATAATATTTTGAGAGTCTTTTTGGCAACCCTGACAAACAATTCAAAATATACTTATCATGCCTGGTTTGGGGAGAGGGTTGTTAGATGGTTTTTGTCATTTGGAAGGAATATTGTCACAGATGTATAATGTGTATATATTATTTGTATATTTGTATATATTTGTAAAAATATTATTGATAGATATGATTTATTATGATTTCTTCAAACACCCTGTTATTTGCCATTTTTTATGATTTATCATCCTCCCCATCCATAATTAATATCCTTCATTATTTTTCTATTTCCGTGATCAGATTAATTGTTCATAAAATCCCTTCTCAGTTTCTCCCTACCCCTAATTCCTGCAAGGGTCTCTTTTAGCTTTCTAGTTTCTATAGTTACTACGTTTATGAGCTCACATTTGAAGATTAGTAGCTAAGAGGCTATTAAGCAGGAGAACACATGATATTTGTCTTTATGAGTTATAAGTGACCACACTCAGTGTGATCATTTCTGGCTCCATTCATTTACCTGCAAATTTCTCTAATTTCACACTGCTGTCACCATCTGCTGCTGCTGCTATGAGTGGTAGTAGTAGTAGTAGTAGTAATAGTAGTAGTAGTAGTAGTAGTAGTAGTAGTAGTAGTAGTAGTAGTAGCAGTAGTTGTAGTAGTCGTCATATTACTCATTCTGACTAGGTAAGAAGAAATCTCAAATTACTTTTAGTGTGTATTTTCCTAATAGTAAAGATGTTGATTTTCGGCAAATATTTGAGTCATTTGTATTTCTTATTATGAAAATTATCAATTCAAATTTGTGCCTTAATTTGTTATTGAATTATTCTGTGTTCAGAATTTTTGTTCATATATTTGTCAGATATATATCTGTAAAGAGTTTTGTTTATCTTGTAATGTGCTTCTTCACTTACATCATAGAGTCCTTTGATATACAGAAACTTAAAAAAAAAAAATTCTCACCCTGTTGGTCTTTGGTGCCTTTTTTACTCAGGATTTTGATCAAAAAGTTATTTCCTATATAAGCGGGAGTGGGTGGGTTGGGGAACAGGGCAGGGGGAGGGTATATGGGACTTTTGGGATAGCATTTGAATTGTAAATGAAGAAAATATCTAATAAACAAAATTATTTCCTGTGCCACAAGTTAAAGTGTGTTTCTTAAATTTATTGGCTCTCTGATTCAGGAGCTCCAGTCATTGACTTCTTTGATAGATCTGGACTTTAGTTTTGTTCATAATGACACTATGATGTTTTGTCTCCCACAAAGACCTATATAGCTTGGACAGCATCATTTGTTGTAGAAGCTGTGTTCTCTACAGTGTGTAGAATATATATGTCCAAACACACATAGCCATACACATGTGACTTCTATTGTGGTTCTCATTTATATGTGAGGTCTCCACACATACTCATCATTTATGTTCTAACATTTTAAGTTGATAAAATGAGTCAAAAACTTCTTTAGACAAAGTCCAAGATACTGAGTACTAAAAAAAAAAAAAAAAAAAAGAAAATACCAAAAAATACTAAAAAATAAATTATAACAATGACTTTGATAATGCTCCTAAAAATTACAACTGTAAAATATGAAAAAAGAGCTGAAATAGATGATAATCTTAAGTAAATATAAAGAATTGCTTATCTCAGAGGATGCATGGCATTTGATCAGTACGTGTTCTTTAAGTAGGCTGAACATGATTAAGTGTGTAGTATTTCAAAAACATTGTTACTGTTGCATTTCAACTCTCAACAGAAATAAATCAATGGCATAATATAAATTCACTAAGAAACCAGGTGTTACCTAATAAGTGATATTCTCTTTTATTTTTAGACATTATGTGACTACTTTTGTTTCATTGTCAAATAACGCAGTAGATGGCAGAATTTCTGGATTGTCCATCATTATCATGAACTTGGCGTGCTCTCTCACACTGCTTTCTCTATTCCATGTGATTCCTACTGATTTTCAATTATTTTCACTTAATAAACTTAATAAACAACTTTTAAAATGTTGCCTTCTATCTTTGTACAATTAAATTCCAATATTAAGTTCCCTTTCTTCAGTAGACAGATAATGGGTAGAAATCAATACAAAGAATTGTTTATAACCGAGTGTATTTTATATAATAACAAAAGGTACTTATATAAGTTATATTGCGGAGAAAAAAAATCAAACATAAAAAAATTAAGCATTAAAATTTGAGGTACATCTGAAGGATGTCAAAAGGAAAACATTCCCAGTGATAAATAAATAAATAAATAAATAAATAAATAAATAGCTCCAGTTAACATTTTAGACAAGGAAAACCCAGATGTGACTACTGATGTGACCACAAATAAAATGTTAGGCTTACTTCAGGAGTTGAGAATGAGCTCTAGTGTTCTAATTCTATGTAAACAGCCCCTGCCCAGAAAGCAGGAATAGAAAACACCGCAGAGCAAGTAAAAGAAATCGATTCTGCTCCAACAATCCAAATGCATGGGCTTACTGTGAAATCCTGACCGGAACAGAACACAGATTAGTCTCAAAATCCTATGGCTAGGAAATGGCATTTGTTTCACAGAGCAAAATGATAAAGGAGAATATATGTTCAGTTTCACCCAAACCATTTTTATCTTTTAATAAAAGCACAGTTAAGTTCTACTAGAGTATGATTTCTAGCTCTCAGTGTTGACGCTATTGTCTTGCTTGTGTGAAGCTTTGAGGATGATGCTCAACACAGCACAAAATTCTAAATAATACAACAATATTGACCAGAAGGTCATTAAAGTGAAAATTTTGAGTTCCAAAATATACAGTAGTAAATCCGCAGAACCATTTTTTATATTTAAAGAATATTATTTCTGTTTAATAAATTATATCTTTTATTTTGTCATTTTTAAACAAAAGTTAGTAAATAGATGTTTAAATAATCAATTGATATGTATTTATTTAAGATATTCATTAACGTTTCAGAATAAATATATTTGACATTTTATTAATGTAAGGAAGGTGTAATCAAAAATCACAAAATTGTCAGATCATTTCAGTCACATTGCTAAGGGGATTATGATTACACAGAACAGGCATTTCCTTCTGCATATGTAGGAGCTATGGAAGTAAACAATTTTTCCTACAAGTGTTCATTCCATTTGGCCTCACCTAGTAAACAGCTCCTTTGATCACATTTTGGTTTAACATCACACTAGCAATTGCCTCTGCTACCTAACAATTAGCCATCTCCTATACTCTACTTTCAAACAACGTATCCAGTCTTTCCAATCAACATATACATGTGCTAAATTGTTGACAATGTAATTCTTGTTATTGCTTGATCATCAGGCAGTATTCTTTCTATGTAATAATGTTCATTTATTTCAACAATACTTCCTTCTACTTTGTTCAAACTTCTCATTCATGTTTCTAATTAAAAAAATTTGTCTTCTCAATTCACCAATTCATTGTCATTCTATACAAAGCAATGATTTATTTTGTTTCCTGTTCATATAAATTTTGTCTCTGAAAGATCTATAAATATAAAAAATTAACCTTTTCAAGAAAATTTACATGCTGCTTTTATGTGAACACAAATTTTCTTTCTTTTTTTTTTGAACTTTTTTCTATGTAATCTCCAGAAAATTGTTTTTAATTTTAGACCATAAATTTCCTAGAGCTATAAAAACAGGAAAGAATTTACCTTTGAGTTATTTTACAGTAAGATTTTAATCAATTTATTATATAATCTTAAATTTTTGTTTTACATACTGTAAAAAAATATAATTCTCTTGTGCAAATTATTTTCTATATATTTTACATTAGGTCTATTAACATCTTTCATAAGCAAAATTAAGTAGGTTACATTTAATTCAGTAACTTTGGATGAATGAATCCATCTATCCAACTTGCACTGTAAATAAAAATATGCCCTATAACCTTCAAACAAACATTCCCCTCCTTTACTTTGTTAGCCTTCAATTTTCCAAACCCAGGCTATACTGATCAAATAATTGTCAGGAGAGATTAGTTTTGCCTGCCCCACAACTTCATAATATTGAAACAACACAGTTTATACACTTTGCGTCTTTCATTGCCCATAAAGCACAATGGATTGTGAGTCATTACCAGTACCAGCTCTCCCCTATATCAGTAATGTGTACACATTTATCAGAAGCTGTTCATAAAATTTTGTTGGTAGATGTATGTCTATTATGTGAACATCCATTTGCAGTTCTCTCTGATAAGTATTAGATTTTAATTGTTGATTGTAAGTAAAATGCCTATTGTAAAATTAATTGAGCTCTTAGGCTCACTGTCTTGCTCATTCTCATTCTTATTCTCTCTCCTCTTCTCCTGTTTTGAAGTATTTCTAGGATTTAATACATTCTTACTGAGAGTTTCTTTATATGTGATTAATGGCGTCCCCTACTTTTTATATAACAAGATTAATATAATCCCTTAGCTTATTTGTCTTAGCTGTCCCATAAAATGGATAATAACACAATAACAGAGGTAGGATTATAGTGTTTCATATAGGACATACATAAGTCTTTCCTCAAACAAAAATGTTTAATCCCAAACTCTGAAGATAGGGACTCCTATTTTCTATAATATGTACAAAGAAAAAAAAAAAGAAAAAAATGGTTCAAGTATTTCATTGTGATAAAAATTATTTAATAGTAGATGTCCTAAATCCAAATATTGTTGTTTGACACTACATATGATTTTCTCTAGTTCTGCCATAATATTTATCAATGTTTAATGAAAAGTCAGTTTATGAAAAGCAATAAGGATTTGGTAAAAGAAAAACAGAAATTATTTATGTTTTAACTATCAATATCAAACCAAACTTTTCCCATTGGTATTTAAAATGTTTTAAAACAGAATATTTTATGTCAATATTTAAAAAATAACTTGGATCTTATGTGGATAACCTACATGAAACTACATGAAAAATTTAATAATTATGTATTCATTGGTGTTTTCTTCACAAGCCTTAAAACTACCACTGTTCACATACCTATTGTCCCTTTATAAATCCATTGGTTCTGTGGTTACTCCATTTTATATAATTACATTTCAATATTTGGATGTAGGAATTACATATGAGAGGAAATAGGCTGAGTGTCTTTATGTGTCTGTGCTATGTCACTCAGTATAACATCTTAAAGGGTGTGTGACTCTTTAGCTGACAATGCTTACCAGAAGAACAACTGACTAACATAAAAACCCAGTAACATCCATAATAAACTTCCTTTTGGAGGACTTAAAAGGTAGTCCAAGTGACTCTCAGCAGTACATATAATATTGATGTAGCCCTTGGTTGCTTCTCAGAAGGTAAAGGTACTCTCCTACTACTGAAGATATCTCACACTTAGGATGCAGAAGCCTATAATTTCAGCAGGATAGAACCTGACAGTCTATGATTTCTCTTCCATAGTTCCAGAAATTCTATGCAAGCTGTTACAGGAATGAAACCATTAAAATTCACACCTATCTGCCACACCTATAAAATATAACATATGCTGGAACCAAAGGCATGGTATCTGTGAAGATAAAATACAATACTCACATATTGGTATCAGGCATCTAATCGGCATTCAGGCACTTTTAGAGGAACAAAGTCATATGTAGTACTGGAAACCTGTTTAATTATATTGGGGCTAGTGAAGTCATGAAGCTTAGAATGATACATTAAGACTACTTTGCTAGATCAGTGTAATTACTAACTCCATTCTAAATCTTATTCTTCTATTCATAGATAAGCATAAATATATCCTAATCAAGAATCCTTCACCTTAGACAGTACATCACAGAAAATCAAACATTAACAAAATACAGAGATCAGTGAGGGAGAGCCTAGACACAGTGGTCACATCTACATCACAACTACTGTACCCACAGCTTAGGAAACCTCAAAGAAGCATGCATGGAAAGATTTTAGGAGCAGGAACTCTTCTGTGAAAGTCTCTTCTAGAAATAGCTGCATAAACGAAAACAAAACAGTGACAATGTCAATGAACATGCTACTGCTTCTGCTTTGATGATACCGGACTAAATCTCTGAACTAGTAATCTAGTCCCAATTGAATGTTGTCCTTTTAAACTTTGCCTTGGTCATGGTGTCTATTCACAGCAGTAACACCCTAAGATACCACCACTAGCCAAAGAACAGCAGTCAAGTTGATGCTAAGAGTGGGAGAACCAGTTTCTCTCAAGGGTGAGCCCTCTTAATTCCTTTTGGTTAACCAATACAAAACTTTCAGTCCTGAAACCATATGAACAAAAAAATAAAATAAAAATTTACTCAATGGGTTGCATATATATGTAATGTAACAATTATATGAATGTAACATATATATGTAACATATATATGAATATAACAATAATAATCAAAACATGCCATCAGTATGAAAGTAGGACAGATATATGATATATTAAAGGGAGGAGAGATTAGAATCCCAAGAGGAAATTAAGGTATGGGTTAAGATAACAATTCTATTTAACACTTTAAAATACATAAAAGCACTTTTAAATACATACCTTTAAATATTTGACCCATTAAAATCTAAAACCTAAATTTACAATATTTTTCTTGTGTAAAATGAACTTATTTTTCTTGTCCTAATGAATATTGATCCAAATTATAAAATTTCTACTTATTGAATACTTCAAATAATAAATAGGATATAGAATTTTTAAAATTCTATCCCCCATTGGAAATCAGCATCTGAAATCAATTAAATTAAAGTTTGTTCTTTCAGTTTTGAAGCTAATACCCACAAAGTATTTAAGTGAGTGACTTATCATTTGCTATTAGCTAGATTTCTTTGCTCTAGCAACTTACATCAAAAAGACCAGAAAAAAATTTCCTGTTAATTTTTGTTAATTTTTAAAATAAGCTCTGGTCATTAGGAAGTAATAGTCTACGAGTTACTGCAAAGGACTGTAAAGGCCAATCTACATTATATTTTGCAGCTTCTCCTCTAAGTCTTCTTCCTCATGATCGTGTCTCCTCTTTCAGCATTGTTAAAACATTTTCCATACCTTCATAAAGAGGAGGAGTAAGCTTGGTAGTACTGTATTTAATTTGGGCTTATCAGTTATCATTGCTAAAGGTACGAACATTTCTTGGAGTTTCTAATCACTATATCTAGGGTTCAGGCTGTTCTTCATTAAAGCCCACAAGCTAAAAGTGTCCACATAGATTTTCTCAGGCCCATGGTTATGATCAAGCAATTTTTGTCCTACCTTTATCCAGGTTTCTAAATGTATGGTCTCTTGTTCACGGAACCAATGACATACTTGTTCTACAAAACCCAAAAATGTGAGCAATTGCTTCTGGCTTACTGTAGTTCTACTTACAGTAAGCATTATCTCTGAGCATGTGTAAAATAAAGCAAGTGGTATTTCCCAGTTCCACATTCCTGATTTCTTATCTAGCTTTTTTCCATTTTTTATGTCTTTTGCTTTTTCTAAGTTCAATTAACTCTTCAAGCTCTCTTACTGATGTTTTCCTATCTATCTTCATTCCTGTCACTCACTATTGCCAACGCTTCCATTTTTACTGAGCACTCTTGCCCTGTCCTTCACTGCATTACCTGTAGTCCAT
Source organism: Mus minutoides (assembly GCA_902729485.2). Taxonomy (NCBI): domain Eukaryota; kingdom Metazoa; phylum Chordata; class Mammalia; order Rodentia; family Muridae; genus Mus; species Mus minutoides. The sequence goes on along the minus strand of CACVCL010018178.1, from coordinate 77,655 downwards.
CCTTCACTTTGAGTGCCTTCTGGAAAGTTAACATGAAAGCCATGACTAGGAGAGAGAGGATGATTATCTGAAAGGCAGACAGAAGATGCAAGAAACAGCTATGGGAAGACTGCAGGTTAATACCACACCAACAGAGAATGTATTTTCTCAGTATCTTTTAAAACATGACCAATTCCATGGCTTTAAACAGTGACCACAAGTGCTTACCTGGTGACTTTATGCTACACAGTAACTCTGTTTGACTAAGGCTTTTCTCTTGAGGCTTGGACAGTCTCTCAAGAACATATGCATAAGCAGAGGTACTTGGGAATATATAACCTTAAGAGTTAACTAAAATCATAGACAGATGTTGGCAGACTTATTCATAATTAATCACCAACAAGAAGGCAGCCAAAGTTAACACCAGATGTGCTCCCCACATTTCAAGAACAACTTTTGTAATAATCATATAACTTTTTATATCAATGAAACTTTGAAATAAATTTGTGTTTCTAAGTAAATAAGACTGAGAAGAATTCTTTAACCTCAGGCAAAATAATGACTAGATAATCCAGAAATCAGCTTCTCCTTTTCTTGATAACATTTTGCCAAAGCACTAAAAAGTGGCTTATACAGTCACGAGAAAATTCATAAAGTGAGCAAAACTCAGGAGCTAGGTTTAGCCATCAATTGGCCCAAATCTTTATGTGATATCTGTCTTCCAAGAACTGCTACTAAAGCAGGGGTCTGGAAACTAATTTGTCTATGCATTTGCTAGTGCTCATTTCCCACCTCCATGTTGTTGGAACTGCTGCTTTGGCCTCTCACAAAAAGCTCACTCTTCCTAGACTCTACCTCCCCGCTTCCCTACTCCTGCCGCCCTGTTGCTACATGCAACTCTGGCTACTGATTCAAAGTCCAGAGTAAATTCATCTAATCAGCCCACGGTAATGAAGAGTAAAATCTACTTGGGATTGTAAAAGAATGGAAAAAAAAATTGTAATGAATTGTAAAAACAGTCTTACCCTAAGTCTAGATGGCAGACAGGTGAGAACATCTACAACCAGAGCAGAAAACATTTCCCCCCAGAGATTGCACAGCAGTTGGAAACTCCTCAACCTGTGTCCTTTTTACCAATTACTGCCTTCAAAAATAAATCTCTAATGCCCTCAAATTGATTTTCCTTTGCCGATAAATTACTTGCTCATGCTTAGCCGATCCCTGAAGTTTCCATGGTTTCCTGAGAAAAGCAAGGAACATGAAGCACATCACGGTTCACTGAGTAAAAGCACTAACTTTGCAAAAGATGCTCAGATCTTCCTAACTTCTGACTTAGATTACTTGGTAATGTTTAATGTTGTCAAGAACAATACTGACAAGACAAACAATTTTATGGGTGGGTTGGGGAATGACAGTCTGGGAGAAATGGCTCTAAGTTGCAGAAAAGGAAATTTTACTGTTACCTATGAATTCAATGTGAATTGAATATAGCGTACCTTTGTTTTAGTATGGACATCTGTGTCCTTAGTTACTGAGGATTGAAATTGAAACTCAGAGAACAATATAATCAGAACATTATCAGATGTATGACAGATCTTTAGTCAACCAAGACACCATATCCTCATCTTGGTTTTATCAATAATGTGAATGGGGGACGGAAAAATTTTTAGCAAACTGTTTCCAATACTATAGGGAAATAAGTATAATCTCATATCCTAAATTTCATATACTTAGCATGGCATATTTTTATCACGATAGACACAAGAAGTTTACTTGAATACAGAAATGCCAAGTGTTAACTGCAAGATAAAATTAAATCTCCAGGTCAAACCTCTTGCCTGATATACATGCACATGATATGTATAGATTTAACATTTTATGTAGTTTCAAATCATGGCATGATTAAAATGATGTAAGTCTTACAAAATGTTTTGCCTCCCAACAATTTTTCTGTTTCTATAAGAATAATAAGAATTAATCTACCTGTTCAAATTCTGAGTTTACAGGAGCTATGATCACTTTCTGTAATAGCCTCAGGTTTAAGTAACATCCTATAACTTCCTTCTCCTCCATTATAAATTACATTCATTGCCACTGTAGGCATAGCTAATTCGAGCCTGATTCCATGAGACAATGAATCTAAAGGTCTACAAACAATTTTGTTGTTGTTGTTGTTGTTGTTGTAGTATAAACTTGAGGACCTAGAAATGCACAGACAGTAACATGCCTTTCGAAAAAGTTGCCACAAATTCACAATGGAAAAAAAAAAAAAAAAGATACAATTTTTACCAATTAGTGGTTGAAAAGAAAAATCTAACTATCAAAAAAGGAATATGGATTGCTTTTCTTTATTCTGCACTCAATTCCAGGTTGATCAAAGATCTAAATATTAAATCTGGAACTCTGGAACTTCTAAAGGAAGAAACTGAGAGAATGCTTCCTGATGTTGCTCAGAAAATAGCCTTCTGAAGAGGACCTTGCTAACCCTGGAAATATGGACGACAACAACAGATAATTAGAACTCCATGAAACTAAATAATGAATTTAATTCTTTTTATTATGTCCTTCCAAAATTACGCAAATACATTGCTTTATAAAAAAGTTTGAACCTGGTAATATTGTAACTGCTTTCTTTATATTTTGTTTTTCTGTACTATTCTAATATTTTATGATCAATAATTAATTTTGAAAGAATTAGACAGTTTAATGGTACATTAAAATCTTAACATGGTCATATACATACACTATTCTCAGGTATTAATTTTGTAGCATGTATCAATTAGTTCCTAAAGACATGTAATCAATATGTAGTTACACCATGCTAGTTCAGCACACATGTGACATTCCTGGCATTCCTGATAGTAATTTTTATTTTTCAAATTAATGAAAAAAAAAAACCAACAAAAGCTAAATAAAGTAGATGCTTTAGGCAGAAATCCATATACACTATAGACTATGAAATTCATGTTTAATAGCTATTTCAAGATTGGAGCTAAGCAAGTTCTTATATGAGAATGAGCTTCAAACCATATAAGTATGACCAGAAATATTTTTAAGATTTTTAACCAACATAAAAATGCTGTATTAAAATTATAATCCAGTCTTACATGCTATATTACAGAAATGTGATTTTTCTTTGCACAAAAACTATAAATAATCTTAATTGAGATCCTAACAATAGAAGCCACCTGCTCTGAGTGCACTGACATTCAGCTACTCTCCAAGTTTTATATTATAATATGAAATATCTTATATCATTATAATCATCTGACTATACACATTGAAAGGAATTCAAAACTCAATACTATGAAGAAAATGAGGGAAGAAAATCACATCTGTGAAGTAAGGGAATGAATTTCGTTTCAGGGAAAAACATAAAAGAGCACTTTAACTATATCAAGTTTTTCCTGCCAATTTCATCTGAAAATCATGCTTGAAAATCTTACATATGTTCTGCTATTATGTAGCACAATATATTTAGATTGTATATTCATTACCAAGTTGAATTACTGCATGCTTTTTGAATTTATGAAATACATAATTAAACAGAGATTGTCATTTCTTTTTATCCAATAATAAATTAGAAACTGTCACAAATAGGTTATAAATATATATATAAGTTGCTTGACATTGATGGACATACAGATTAGACATATATATATATATATATAAACATTTATTTTCTAATACACTTTAGCTATGCTCCTATAGTAATATTAATATAGTAATATCATTAGCTGTTCTAAATTTTTAGCATGATAATAAGAACTTCCTACAATTAATAAAGCATTTTGACATGTGAATAAAACTTTAATCTTACAAGAGAAATTTTGTATAGATATAAATACAATGTAAATGTGAGTGATATTACAATTTTTAACAATATCTCCCACTTGAATATATTCATGTATTTTAATTATATTCTTCCCAAAGAATTTTCTAAAATACTTTAACAAGCCAGCTGTGTGCGATTCTGATAGAACCCAATCAAATATTCTCTATTACATTATTTAGTCATGTATAAAGTAAAACAGGTATATTTTTGCAACTAACAATCTCTTAACTAAAATTGAAGTATACATTTTAAGAAAATCTATCATAATTGTTACAGGTTATATGTCATTCCATGAGTGTTCTATAATATATTACCTAAAGTAAAGGACTATATTAGCTTTAGGATAATTTCTTTATTTAATTAAATATAATTTTTTCCATTTTTTATTAGATATTTTCTTCATTTACATTTCAAATGGTATCCTGAAAGTCCCCCAAGCTCTCCCTTTCCCCCTGCCCTGCTCCGCTACCCACCCACTCCCACTTCTTGTCCCTGGCGTTTCCCTTTACTGGGCATATAAAGTTTGCAAGACCAAGGGGCCTCTCTTCCCAATGATGGCCAAATAGGCCATCTTCTGCTACATATGCAGCTAGGGACATGAGCTCTGGGGGTACTGGTTAGTTCATATTGTTGTTCCACCATTAGAGTTGCAGACCTCTTCAACTCCTTGGGTACTTTCTCTAGGTCCTCCATTGGAAACCCTATGTTCCATCCAATAACTGACTGTGAGCATCCACTTCTGTGTTTCCCAGACACTGGCATAAGCCTCACATGAGATGGCTATATCAGGGCCCTTTCAGCAAAATATTGGTGGCATATGCAATATTGTCTGCATTTGGTGACTGATTATGGGATGGATCCCCAGATGCAGCAATCATTGGTTGGCCCATCCTTTTGTCTCAGTTCCACAATGGATATCTATAACTCCTTCCATGTATGTTTTGTTTCTAATTCGAAGAAGGGTCGAAGTGTCCACACTTTGGTCTTCATTCTTCTTGAGTTTCCTGTGTTTTGCAAATTTTAACTAAGGTTCTGGGCTAAAATCTACTTACCAGTGAGTATATGTTATGTGAGTTCTTTTGTGATTGGGTTACCTCTCTCAGGATGATACCCTCCAGATCCATCCATTTTTCTAAAAATTTCATAAATTCATTGTTTTTAATAGCTGAGTAGTACTCCATTGTGTAAATGTATCACATTTTCTGTATCCATTCCTCTGTTGAGGGACATCTGGGTTCTTTCCAGCTTCTGGCTATTATAAATAAGACTGCTATGAACATAGTGGGGCATGTGTCCTTATTACCAGTTGGAACATCTTCTGGATATATGCCCAGGTGAGGTATTGCAGGATCCTCCAGAAGTACTATGTCCAATTTTCTTTTTTTTCAATATTTTTTTTATTATATATTTTCTTAATTTACATTTCAAATGCTATCCCAAAAGTTCCCCCCTCCCCCCTGCCCTGTTCCCCTGCCCACCCACTCCCACTTATGGCCCTGGCGTTTCTCTGTATTGGGGTATATAAAGATTGCAATACCAAGGGGCCCCTCCTCCCAATGATGGCCAAGTAGGCCATCATCTGCTACATGTGGAGCTAGAGACATGAGTTCTAGGGGTTCTGGTTAGTTCATATTGTTGTTCCTCTTCTAGGGTTGCAGAACCCTTCAGCTCCTGGAGTTCTATCTCTAGCTTCTCCATTGTGGGCCCTGATGAACCTCTAGACTGATTTCCAGAGTGGTTGTACCAGCTTGCAATCCCACCAGCAATGGAGGAGTGTTCCTCTTTCTCCACATCGACACCAGCATCATTGTCACCTGAATTTTTTATCTTAGCCATTCTGACTGGTGTGAGGTAGAATCTCAGGGTTGTTTTGATTTGCATTTCCCTGATGATTAAGGATGTTGAACATTTTTCAGGTACTTCTCAGCCAGTTGGTATTCCTCAGTTGAGAATTCTTTGTTTATCTCTGTGCTCCATTTTTTAATGGGGTTATTTGATTATCTGGAGTCCACCTTCTTGAGCTCTCTCTCTCTCTCTCTCTCTCTCTCTCTATATATATATATATATATATATATATATATATATATATATATATATATTCTCGATCTTACAGCACAAGCCATTACTGTTCTATGCAGGAATTTTTCCCTAGTGCCCATATCTTTGAGGTTTTTCCACATTCTCTCCTCTATAAGTTTCAGTGTCTCTGGTTTTATGTGGAGTTCCTTGAACCACTTAGAATTGACCTTAGTACAAGGAGATAAGAATAGATCAATTCCCTTTTTTCTACATGATAACTACCAGTTGTGCCAGCACCATTTGTTAAAAATGCTGTCTTTTTTCCACTGGATGATATTAGCTCCCTCATCAAAGATGAGATGACCATAAGTGTGTGGATTCATTTGTGGGTCTTCAATCCTATTCCATTGATCTACCTGTCTGTCACTGTACCAGTACCATGCAGTTGTTATTACAATTGCTCTGTAGTACAGCTTGAGGTCAAGCAAGCCAGTAAGGAACATCCCTCCATGGCCTCTGCATCAGCTCCTGCTTCCTGGCCTGCTTGAGTTCCAGTCCTGACTTCCTTGGTGATGAACAGCTGTATGGAAGTGTAAGCCAAATAAACCCTTTCCTCCCCAACTTGCTTCTTGGTCATGATGTTTGTGGAGGAATAGAAACCCTGACTAAGACAGTGTTTTTTTCCTAACTTCTTTTTCAGCCCATTTATCCTTTGTTTAGAGAAAGGCCATTGATTTGTTTGAGTTAATTTTATATCCAGCTAGTGCACTGAAGCTGTTTATCAAGTTTAGGAGTTCTCTGGTGGAATTTTTAGAGACATTTATATATACTATCATATCTTCTGCAAATAGTGATATTTTGACTTCTTTCTTTCCAATTTGCAGCCCCTTGACCTCTTTTTGTTGTCTTATTGCTCTGGCTAAGACTTCAAGTACTATATTGAATAGGTATGGAGAAAGTGGGCAGCCTTGTCTATTCCCTGATTTTAATGGGATATCTTCCAGCTTCTCTCCATTTACTTTGATGTTAGCTACTGCTTTGCTGTAGAATGCTTTTATTATGTTTAGGTATAGGCCTTGAATTCCTGATCTTTCCAAGACTTTTATCATGAAGGGGTATCGGATTTTGTCACATGCTTTCTCAGCATCTAACAAGATAATCATGTGGTTTTGAGTTTATTTATATACTGGATTTCTTTGATAGAATTCAATATATTAAACCGTCCCTGCATCCCTTAGATGAAGCCTACTTGGTCATGATGGATAATCGTTTTGATGTGTTTTTGGATTTGGTTAGCGAGAATTTTATTGAGTATTTTGCATCGATATTCATAAGGGATATTGGTCTGAAGTTCTTTATCTTTGTTGTGTCTTTATGTGGTTTAGGTATCAGAATAATTGTGGCTTCATAGAATGAAATAGGCAGAGTACCTTCAGTTTCTATTTTGTTTAATGGTTTGAGAAAAACTGGAATTAGGTCTTCTTTGAATGTCTAAGAACTCTTCATTAAACCCCTCTGGTCCTGGGCTTTTTTTTTTTTTTTGGTTGTGAGTCTATTAATGACTGCTTCTATTTCTTTAGGGGATATAGGAGAGTTTAGGTCATTAATCTGATCCAAATTTAACTTTGGTACCTGATATCTCTCTAGAAATTTGTCCATTTCATCCAGCTCTCCAGTTTTGTTGAATATAGCCTTTTGTAGAAGGATCTGATGATATTTTGGATTTCTTCAGAATCTTTTGTTATGTCTCCCTTTGTTCTGATTTTGTTAATTAGGATGCTATCCCTGTGCCCTCTAGTGAGTATGGTTAAGGGTTTAATCTGTCTTGTTGATTATTTTCAAAGAACCAACTCCTTGTTTGGTTGATTTTTTGAATAGTTCTTTTTGTTTCCACTTGGCTGATTTCACCCCTGACTTTGATTATTTCCTGCAGTCTACTCCTCTTGATTGAATTTGTTTCCTTTTATTCTAGAGCTTTTAGGTGTGCTATTAAGTCACTAGTGTATGCTCTCTCCAGTTTCTTTTTGGAGGTACTTAGAGCTATGAGATTCCTCTTAGGAATGTTTTCACTGTGTCCTATAAGATTGGGTATGTTGTGGCTTCATTTTCATTAAACTATAAAAAGTCTTTAATTTCTTTCTTTATTTCTTCCTTGACCAAGGTATTATTGAGTAGAGTTTTGTTCAGTTTCCACGTGAATATTGGCGTTCTGTTATTTATGTTGTTATTGCCTTAGTCTATGGTGATCTAATAGGATGCATGGGACAATTTCAATATCTGTTGAGGCCTGATTTGTGGCCAATTATGTGGTCAATTTTGGAGAAGTTACCATGAGGTTCTGAGAAGAAGGTATATCGTTTTGTTTTAAAATAAAATGTTCTGTAGATATCTGTTAAATCCATTTGTTTCATAAGTTCTGTTAGTTTCCATGTGTCTCTGTTTAGTTTCTGTTTCCAGGATCTCTCCATTAATGAGAGTGGGATGTTGAAGTCTCCCACTATTATTGTGTAAGGTGCAATGTAAGCCCAATGCTTTGGGCTTAATAAAGTTTCTTTAATGAACATGGCAGCCCTTGCATTCAGAGCATAGATATTCAGAATTGAGAGTTCCTCTTGGAAGATTTTTACCTTTGATGATTATGAAGTGCCCCTCCTTGTCTTTTTGATAATTTTGGGTAGAAAGTCAATTTTATTCAATGTCAGAATGGCTACTCCAGCTTGTTTCCTCAGACCATTTGCTTGGAAAGTTGTTTTCCAGTCTTTCAAACTGAGGTAGTGTCTGTCTTTTCTCCTGAGCTATGTTTCCTGTAAGCAGCAAAATGTTGGGTCCTGTTTGTATAGCCAATCTGTTAGTCTATGTCTTTTTATTGGGGAATTGAGTCTATTGATGTTAAGAGAAATTAAAGAAAAGAAATTGTTGCTTCCTGTTATTGAGATTCCTGTTGTTGAAATTCTGTTCTTGAGGCTGTCTTCTTTTACATTTGTTGATGGATTACTTTCTTGCTTTTTCTAGGGTGTAGTTTCAGTCCTTGTGTTGGTGTTTTCCCGTTATTATCTTTTGAAAGGCTGGATTTGTGGAAAGATATTGTATGTATTTGGTTTTTTCATGCAATACTTTGGTTTCTCCATCTATGATAATTGTGAGTTTTGCTGGACATAATAACCGGGCTGGCATTTGTGTTCTCTTAGTGTCTGTATAACACCTGTCCAGGATCTTATGGCTTTCATAGTCTCTGGTAATAAAATATAATTCTTAATCTCATATATTTCCTTATTCCAAATTTTACATACCATGATTAGTACTGTCTTTGCCCAGTGCTCTGAAACTTCTGGACATTTCTTTATGAGTTATTGTTACTTATACATAAGCATTTAAACGCCGCATAAAACCTAGTAAGTTTACTCTGTGTTGCTTTTACTTAGTAGTGAATGTCCTAATATTTATTTATTTATTTATTTATTTATTTATTTATTTATTTATTACTTTTGAAAGCTCCACAATTATGTCCTTTCAGCTAGAACAGAAAAAATAAAGTTAGTAAAAGGAAATACTTTGTTAGTGAATGGAAATATGTTTCAATATACAAAAACACAGGTTGCTCAATCACAAATACCAGTCAATTCTTAAAATTCACATGGTAGCTCAGAACCACATATTACTTGAATTCCAGGGGATCCAATGCCCACCTTCTGTACTCATAAGCTCCAAACATGCAAGTAATGCACAATCATACTTGAAAGTAAATAATCTGTATACAGAAAATGAAATGTAAAAATAATTAATTACTAGAGTATGATCTTAAGAAAGAAATGTTTTTCTAATCATTTGGAGGAGAATAGCAAATAAGTACATAATAAAATTACTATGAAATCAAGTATAAGCAAAATCCATAAAAATCAAGAATTTAAACTAACACAATTTCTTTGCTTTTAAGTCTATATCATAAGTTAAACTGCTTATTATTCAAATTACATTTTATCAGCTTTGAGCACGTATTTTTTTCAGATTCAATTATGCCTTATTTTGTTGTTCAAGGAAGTATTCCAAAATTTATAAGATAATATACTCTTGAATTATTGTAAAAACAATTGTCATGACATGTTTGTTTTTCTCTAAAGTGGGTATAAATTATTTGGGGAATCTTACCAGTAATGGAGACACTTCCAAAAATAAAATAGATGAACGAATGGCCTGGCATGTCATCAATCAATGTGATCATAGACCATAAAAATCTGATGAATCTGATAACTTCATAACATATATAGCCACATACTAAATTGATAAATACTCTTAAACAACCTAAATACAATAGTTAACAAAAGGGTAAAAGAAGAATAAATGACTTTTTGTGATACAATGGTAATAACTTATTTAACCTGAGTATTGGATAACTGTCATGCAATTTCTAAGTTGTTGATTTTCTAGTATGGAACATATCATCCATTTCCCCCTTCAATTTGTTTCTAAGAAGATTCTGAAAAGCTAAGGACTTAGGTTGAACAGAAAATTAAGTTTATAGATGTGTTTGGCATTGTATCACCTATTAAATTTTACCCACTGGATTTTTCTTTAAAGATTTAGAATTTTAAATCAATTACACAATTCTGATATAGTTTCTCTTTTATTTGTAATTAATTTTTTTTTTCTCAGATACACTTTATTTGTAAACTTTTTAGTTGATCTATTTCTTTACATTCAGGTTACATTCATAGTGTACTACCTCAATAATTTGATATAGTGAAACACATTTTCTAAGCTTCACTTTGTAGAGCCACTCAATGGTCAATTAGTTTTTCCATCATGGGAATTCTCAAAGCTTTTCCCAAGTTCCAAAAGAATCTCACAGGAGAGAAGTTGTGACTATTATTAATCCTCTTCACTAGAGAATCATGTAGGATCATAATTTACTGGAGGAAATTCACTTGATAAGGTTTGAAATACCACAATTTTATCATTTAAATTTGGAAAGAATCTTGGCTATAGAGTGATGATTCCAACTTTAAGAGAACACACTGCTCTTGAAGAGAACCCAAGTTCAGTTTCTAGTACCCACATGAGGCCACTCATAGCTTCCTCTAACTCGAGCCAGCTCCAGAAGAGCCATTTTGGCCTACCTGTGTAACGCATACATGCATACACATATTATAAAAATAGTAGAATATTTATATCAAATAAATACATTAAGGAATATGCAGTCATTGCAAAGGGAAGGGCTTCAAATTCTTTTTCTCTTAAGACACTTCAAAATTGTTGTCTCATAAACAACAGTAATGATAGTTGCCCCTTTTCTCAGAGAATGATTTTCAAAAAAAAAAAAAAAAGTTCAGATTTAAATATATGAATAATAATTTATGTAGAGCATAAATATTTAAATCTATAAAATTGATTTCCCATGAAATTACTTTCAAACCACCAAAACTGAGGGGAATAACAACAGACAAACTATACTGTCAATAAAGAGTCTATGAATGGAACCAAAAGAAAGACTTACTAAAGACAATTAAAAGAAGAAAAAATATTTTTAAGTTTCTCATCTTAGGGATTTATGTCCTAGATCACCTGGCATGGGGTCTGTAGCAAAACAGAACAACTTTGTTGGCATAATTGTGTTGAAGTGGAAACTATTCAGTGCACTGCACTCAAAATAATAATAATAATAATAATAATAATAATAATAATAATAATAATAATAATGGTAATAATAATAATAATAAACCAGAAAGAGCTCTTATATTATATGCCTCCATTATGGTTTTAGAGGTAACTGAAAGAAGTAAGATTCCCAGTGATTTTATGATTGATTAACAATAACTACAAGAGGCCAGACTTGGTAGCGTACACCTTTAATCCCAGCACTTGGGAGGCAGAAGCATGCAGATTTCTGAGTTAGAGGCCAGCCTGGTCTACAAAGTGATTTCCAGGACATCCAGGGCTACACAGAGAAGCCCTGTATCAAAAAAAAAAAAAAAAAAAAAAAAAACCAAAACCAAAAAACAAAACAAATCAAAACAAAAACAAACAACAAAAAACAATAACTACAAGAGAGAATCATATATGCAAATATATTCAAGATGAAATAAATGGAAATCTTTGTGATTTTAAAAATTAAGTTAATTGAGATTTTTGCTATTTTAATTAAAGAAAAGAGTTCCGGTCTACCTATCATCTATCTATCTATCTATCTATCTATCTATCTATCTATCTATCTATCTATCTCTATCTATTTACCTATCTATCTATTTACCTATCCTTATTAATATTTCAAACTGGTCCAACCACCCTGGAAATTAGAGTGGAAAATTCTCAAAATTATAGAAATATGTACTATATGAACGAGATATGCCACTATTTGGCATGTGAACAAAAGACTTAACATCACTGCTCACACAAACTTGTTTCAGCCATATTCATTGACATTCTACTCTGAAGATCTTTAAAATAGAAACAACCTAAATGCACTTCAATTAATGAATAGATAATGAAAATTTTGGTAGACATATGCAATGACTTCTATTAAGTAAAAAAGAAAAATCACAAATTTTTCAGATAAATGGATAGAACTAGTAAATATTATATTCATAATAAATATTGTTATTTGATCCAGATCCAAAATAACAAATATCTTAAATTTTATCTTATTTGTAGTTCCTATCTCTTAATATGTTTAGATATAAGTTTATAAACATAAATAACTAATAAACCAAGGAAAAGGGGAGAAATTTAGGGCAGAGAAAGAGCTTCAGACATACAAGTGGCTTGAGCAACAATGGCTCATATCTAACCCAAAGTTTTTTTTTTTTGTTTTTTTTTTTTTTGTTTTTTTTTAATACTGGGCACAAAGTTGTCATTAATATTATTCACTCTGTAATCACTGAAGAACAGATGTTAATGAGATTCACTAGGAAAACAATAGCGATAATTGATATGATTCCCAGGTATGTTTGTTGCTAACACAAAGTCTTTAAAGAAAATGCTCCTGTGATCTTAATTGATGTGATTAGAAAAGTGTTAAGTAAAACTCAACTAATCAGAATGTGTTAACTTTCTGGAAACAAATTGTTACAGTGAATAGGAATGTGGACACACTACAGGAAAAATTCAATCTCTGGGATTAGATCCCCACGTCTATAGTCCAGGAGTACTAAGCTATAAACAATTGCCATATTCCATCATTTGTACATCACATGGTTGTGGGACAGAAGACAGATGCGACCCCTATAATGGTACAGGTATGACAATACCAGATGAGCCACGAAGCAAGGGAGGGAGTCAGGCCACATATTCAGAGACTATAACATCAAAGCTCTAGTCGCCCTGAAACACTCCCTTGCTGCATAAAGAAACCTGGCACAAATGACTATGCTTTTTTTTTTTTTTCTTTTTTTTTTTTTTTTTTTTTTTTTTTTTTTTTTTTTTTTGCTTAAAATATATATTCCTCTAGTCAGCCCATATTCGCTTTTGAATGGAGAAATCCCAATACTGGACAAAGGAGACAACTGACCTGGATCCTGACACTGGACAAATGGGAATTCTCCCACCCTTTTTGATGAGGCTCTCCATTGAGATCTAGCCTCCTTCCTAGCTGAAAATCCCCAGATAACACTGCTTCAATATGTAGATGACTTGCTTCTTGTTGCAGTTTCAAAGCAAGAGTGCCAACAAGGAACTGAGAAACTGCTAGCAGAACTGTGTGAGTTAAATACTGGGACACTGCTAAAAAGGCCCAGTTATGTTGGAAGGACGTGGTTTACCTGGGATACACCCTCCAAGATAAAAAGCAATGGCTGACTGAGGTTATGGGCATGGTGGCACACGCCTTTAATCCTAGCACTTGGGAGGCAGAGGCAGGCAGATTTCTGAGTTCAAGGCCAGCCTGTACTACAAAGTGAGTTCCAGGACAGTCAGGGCTATAAAGAGAAACCCTGTCTTGAAAAACAAACAAACAAACAAACAAACAAACAAATGAAAGGACTGTGACTCAGATTCCCAGATTCTAGCACCAACTACTCTGAGAGAGGTATTGGGGATTGCTGGGGTCTGCAGACTTTGGATAGCTGGGTTCACAACACTGGATGCCTGGCCAGAGGAGTTCTTACCCAGGCTCTGGGGACATAGAAGAATCCTGTGGCATATTTGTATAAAAAACTGGATCCAGTGGCCAGCAGATGGCCTACATGCTTGAAGGCCATTGCAGCGATAGCCTTGCTTGTTAAAGATGCCCTGCCAAAACTGGAACTGAGCAGCCTAGGATATAAATACACCCCTGAAGACATGAGATTAATGAACATGTTGAGAGTCACTGCAAAAAATTACACCGTCTGTTTCACCTAGGAGCCAAACATCTACAAACTCTGGTCAAAGCATCTAACTTTCATGTTTTAAGACTCTCTGATGTTACAGAGGCAGGGGTCAAGAACTGTGTATTGTGTGCTATGACTAATGCAGGATATTCAAAATATCCTCTGGGAAAACGATTATGAGGAGATCACCCTGGAGCTTATTGGGAAGTGGACTTTATTTAAGTGAAACCGGATAAATATGGTAATAAGTATCTTTTAGTTTTTATAGATACTTTTTTCAGGATGGGTAGAAGCTTATCCAACTAAAAAAGAAACTGTTAATGTCATGGTAAAGAAGATCCTAGAAGAGATTTTTCCATGGTTTGGAATACCTAAAGTAATCAGGTCTGATAACGAACCTGCCTTTGTTGCCCAGGTAAGTCAGGGACTGGCCATCCAACTGGGGATTTATTGGAAATTACATTGTGCTTATAGACCCCAGTGTTCAGGGCAGGTAGAAAGGGTGAATAAAACTCTAAAAGAAACCTTGACTAAATTGACCTCAGAGACTGGCGGAAATGACTGGACAGCTCTTCTTCCCTTTGCCTTGTTCCATGTCAGGAACACCCCAGGAAAGTTGCAAGCTTACACCATATGAGATCATGTACGGGGGACTACCCCCACTCACTGAAATAGAGGGAATGTTAGAACCTCTAGAGTTTAACCCTGGTCCTTTGTTATTTACATGCATGAAAGCCCTAGAAGTGGTCAAAAACACCACCTGGGAACAGCTCAAAGAGGCCTATGAACCTAGAGATTTGATGGTGCCACACCAGTTCCAGGTGGGAGACACAGTACGACACTGAGCTGAGAATTTAGAACCTCAATGGAAAGGCCCCTAAAGAAGGCGGGTTATGTGCTGCCTTAAAAGAAAAATGTTGCTTTTATGTAGACCACTCTGGAGTCATAGAACACTATGAGCAAGTTGAGAAATAGACTAGAAGGGAGGAAGATAGACCATAGATGGAGAAGTGCAGACTAGATGGTTTGAAGGACTTTTTAATAAACCTCTTGGTTGACTACCCGCATTTCTACTCTGATGGGGCCTATAATAATTTTGCTATTGCTACCAACGTGTGGCCCGTTAATTCTTAATAGACTGGTAACCTTTGTCAAAGAGAGGATTAGTGCTGTCCAGCTGTTGGTACTAAGACAGCAATACCAGTCTCTACAAACCTTGGAAGGAGAAAGTGAAGTCTAGCTCTAAGATTAGAGCTAGTAACTAGAAGAAGTGGGGAATGAAAAGTTCCTGAAAAAAATGTAACAGGTCAGAAAGACCCTGAAACTGGGAAGAGAAATTTCACTATTAGCAGAAAGTCTTTATGTAGCTGAGCATAATAGCTTGAAATCGGTGTATATGTCCATATTGTTCTTTGAATTCATGTATTTGCCAACTGATACAGATCACTGCCAAGTGTTTGTGGATTGGTTGATAGATTGAGATACAGCTCATTGCCAAGTGTGTGTGGTTTAGTTGGTGGACTAAGAATGGAAAAAATTTTCTCCTGCACCTGTGCAACTGAGCATGAAAATTTTCTGTGTACCCATTTCATCTTCCTTGTACCCATGATATTTTCTTTGTAACCATTTCTTCTTTAAAAAGAATGGATATTGTTAGATCAGAAAAATCTCCTACTCCTTCCTCCTCCTTCTTTCCCCCTGAAGGCCTATAATTACCTGGTCCCCTTTCCCCTCAGGGTCGACTCCTCTATCCATTTCTGGGATACGAGTTGTCCCCAGAGCTCTGGTTTTCCCCAATAAAGCCTCATGTGATTTACATCAAGACTGTTTCTCATGAGTGATTTGGGGTATCGTCTTTCCTTAGTCAGAACGTGAGATTCCTTATGTTCTGGGTCTTTCATATTCATTCCTCTGTTGAGGAACATCTGGGTTCTTTCTAGCTTCTAGCTATTATAAATATGGCTGCTGTGAACATAGTGGAGCATGTGTCCTTATTACTAGTTGCAATATCTTCTGGGTATATGCCCAGGAGAGGTATTGCTGGATCTAGCAGTAGTACTATGTCCAGTTTTCTGAGGAACCACCAGACTGATTTCCAGAATGGTTGTACCAGCTTGCAATCCCACCAGCAATGAAAAACTGTTTCTCTTTCTCTACATCCTTGCCAGCATATGCTGTCACCTGAATTTTTGATCCTAGTCATTCAGACTGGTGTGAGGTGGAATCACAGGGTTGCATTTCCCTGATGATTAAGGATGTTAAACATTTCATTTCATTTGTCGAACCCAGAGAGGAGCCCAGCGATCACAGATGAAGAAGAGAGATTGGATGAAACTAATGAAAGACAAGGGAGGAAAGCAATAGAAAAAGAAAAAGGAAAACAAAAATTAGCTTCCATTTTACAAAGAAGCTGTGTAGAGTTGTCTTAGAAGACTGTGGATCTATGTATGCAGAAGACATAGGAACATAGCTCTGTGAAGACTTTGACAGTAATTCAGGGAGATGGAAATAAAAGAGGTATCTGTATAGATACAAAACTTAGATATAAAACATCATAGGGGACAAGTTACTTACCCAGCTAGCAAGCCAGTCAAAGAAACCAAGGAGGAGACTATCTACTTAGACTCAATGTAACAGGTATTCTAGTGCTTGGTTTTGTTAATGTATGTAAATTAGCAAAAAACACAGGATCTACAAGGGCTAGGAGAAATCTCCATGTCTATAGACAGCACATAAAATTAATTATTCATAACATTCTTATTTAAATTAAATTTTATTTTTTACTTATTCACTTTACATCCCATCCTACTCCCTGCTTCCCTTCCAGTCACCAGCTGGAAGGGAGGGCTTATGGGGAGGTGAATGGGTGATTCAGGATCAGATGTATGGAAGGACAGGGAGGTGCCTTGAAAATGAATGGACATCTGTAACCAGAAGGGAGTGAGGAGGTTGTGGGGAAGGGGGAATCTACATGATAAGACAGAGAGCTGGAGTAAGAGAGGTGCCCAAGGGTCACCTTGGTGTGACCTTAGCTGTTACTCATAATATTCAACAATTGAGACATGGAATTTGATGAGGTTACCTCCTGTAACAGTAACAACTGTGAAGTGCATAGTAGAGATACCAACTCACAAAACTTTTGACCTCAAATCTATCCTGTCTACAAGAAATGCAGGCTGATGCCAAGAAGCACTGCTGACAGGAGCCTGGTATGGCTGTCACCTGAGATGCTGACCAATATAAATATGAATTATCAAAGCCAACCATTTGACTGAGCCCATCGACCCCAATGAAGCAGCTAGGGAAAGTTTGAAGGAGCTGAAGGGTTTTGCAAACCCATAGGAAGAACAACAATGTTAACCAACCAGAACCTCCAGAGCTCCCATGAACTAAACCACCAACCAAAGAGTACCCATAGAGGGACTCATAGCTCCAGTTGTTTAGGATTTCCTTATTTGGCAATGGGACTGGACGGGAGGTCCTTGGTCCTGTGGAGACTTGATGCCCAAAGTAGAGGAATGTTAGGGTGGTGAAGTAGGAGTGGGTGGGTGGGTTGGGGAAAACCCACATAGAAGCAGAGGGGTGGGGAAGGGAGAGGGTGTTTCCAGAGGGAAACCTGGAAGGGTGATAACATTTGAAATGGTAATAAAATAACCAATAAAAATTAAACAAGCAAAGCAAAACATAAATAAATAGATAGATAGATAGATAGATAGATAGATAGATAGATAGATAGATAGATAGATAGAAAAGAAAAAGAAGAGAAAAAAAAAAAGAAATGTCAGCACAGCAGAGGGAACAGAGACTTGGGGAATGGCCAAGCAATAACCGGACCAACTTGATACTCATCCCATGTTCAATCACTGATTCCCTAACACTATTAATGATAGTTCCTTATGCTTACAGACAGGAACCTAGCATGTCTTTCCTCTGAGTAGCTCCACCCAACAGCTAACTCAGACAGATACACCCTCAGCCAATCACTGGATGGAGCTAATGGAAAAATAAAAAGAATGATTGCAAGCATTGAACTTCACAGGAAGACCAACAGAGTCATAACATTCTTTATCTGGACATTTGGGACTGTGCAGAATTGTCATTTATATGGTAAATGGGGCTACGATTTAAAAAAAAGTTTCTAAAGGTTGAGAATTTTATGTTTTGAAATTTGTTTAATTTTCTAATTAAACTGGTGAATGTAGAATTGAGACATCATTGTAGGTATGTCTAGGGTGAGTAGTCAAGAGGGATTTCACCAGGCTGGAGAGTATCTTCCTCAAAGGGTTGCTGCTGCAAATAGATGGGGGAACTCAAGCCTTGGGAATATATATTCTTATGAGGAAAGAAGAATGAGCATTATAAGAAAAAATAAAAAACATGCACATTCATGTTGAACATTGGTAATGAATGAGACATGATCTTGACTTTTGCAATAGTANCCCCCGAGACCGCTATATCCGGGCCCTTTCAGCACCATCTTGCTGGCATATGCTATAGTGTCTATGTTTGGTGACTGATTGTGGGATGGATCCCTGGCAGCCGCAGTCGTTGGGTCCATCCTTTGGATTCAGCTTCACAAATGCTCTCTTTAACTCTTTCAATGTGTGCTTTGTTCTTAATTCTAGAAATGTCAGTGTCTTAATGGCATGAAGTTTCTCAACCTACTATTATTGACTACAAAATGTTTTCTTATTCTAATGTTAATGTTTCTATAAAAATATCAAAGATTATATTTTTATGTATTTTTCTGACAGTTTTGACAAGGACTATAAAATAGACATGATCCAATATAAATCAATTATTTTTCTTAAAGTAATGACAAATATCACTTATTTATTTATTTTGGTTGTCCGAAGAAGA
Organism: Mus minutoides; assembly: GCA_902729485.2. Classification (NCBI taxonomy): domain Eukaryota; kingdom Metazoa; phylum Chordata; class Mammalia; order Rodentia; family Muridae; genus Mus; species Mus minutoides. The sequence goes on along the minus strand of CACVCL010018178.1, from coordinate 58,662 downwards.
ATGTTTTCCCCACATTGTTAAATCACCTTGATGAGATTTACACCAGAGGGATCCAGATGCCTCTTATGTGAAAATCAAAAAGCATGCTGCAAATCTACCTCCCAAAGGACCAGGTTTAGAGGTGTTTATTAAGAAAAGAACCAGGTCTGAGTCAAGCCTTTCAAGAAGCATCAGACAGGCGGAAAGGTGAGAAAATAGAAGAAAATTGACCTCTCCATCAATCAGTTTACAAAGAAATAAACACCTTCTTCCAGTTGTGAGAGATCATGCTTCTTTCTGTCTTTCTACACTGGTATATATTCTCTGGTGCTGCTGGATTCTATTGAATTATACATTAGCTCATGAACCATCCATCCCACCCTCCAGATCTTATTTGATGAAAGTGTTCTCCATTGGCCTTCCAAGTCAGTGACATAGAATCAGCACCTCAGACAACTTTCATAACAACCAAATGGCAAATATACATTGTTTCATTTTCACTTAGTTACCCCTAGAAGAGATATAATCATTCAAGTTTTCTTTCCAGTTAGAGGTGTATTGACATAAGTGATGAATTGGTGTGTAATGAATTTTTATAGTTTACTGCAGACAGTATTGTAACTGTTATTTCTACTATATAATGAAGTCTTTGTTACACATTGCATTCCACATTAACCATATATTCTTATTAATACAATGTTTTGTAGCAAAGCAACCTTTCATGGCTATTAATCTTTGAGACATCTTAAAAGTATTTTGTATTGAAAGATTCACATAAACTTCCTAATAAATTTACTTAAGACAAAATATAATATATAAATGAAGATTAAGCTTCATTAATTTTAAGCAGGTTTTGGTCCAGTTTACGAAAAGAGGTTTGTCATTGACTATATACTAACCTATTTGAAATATAAGCCAACAAAATAAAAGTCATTAGTGAGGTCAGTGAAAATACAGGTGTTACATTTTGGCTCTCTTTTACTCTTCTAGAATGGAAAATAATTGTATGCATATCAAATGGATTTATTTAATTGGAGAATATTTTTCTACAGAATTCCAATGCTCATATATTAATTACTTGGTTGTTGCCTTTGGTGTCTATGGAGTCACTAGGAGATGGTAACTACGAGAAGAAAGTTAAGTCTTTGTGGAACATGTCAATTCAAAGGGATCTTAAGTTGCAATAAAAAGGTTAGTTTTTTGGGGTAAAATTACTTTTATCAAGTAGGAAAAGTCATACAAAAGTCAAACAAAAATCTACAAATTATAATGATCTATATGATGTTTCATTTCTCCTAACAGAATACCATTATATCCCAAGAGACTGGTAGCTTTTTGGAAAAAAACTACAAAACAAAACAAAATGTGATCACTTTAAGCCTGAATAACCAATGAAGCATTGAGGCACCATCCTGCCCTATAAAACTGGTTAATGGTAAGTCTGCTGCAGATCTTTGATGTAAATCTGTCTCATCAATGGTTTTCCTTCTTAAGGAGCCCTGAAATGCCTTTTTTTTTTTCTACAAATAACAGGTTTTCTTTCAGCTCTTCCTGGCTGTCATTAAACAGTAGGTACATTGCAAAATCCTCTCACATTTCTGGCTAGCCTCTGTGATTTTCATTTCCAATTCTGGGAACTTATTTTCCATATTCTAGCTTTTCAGACAACTTCACATCTGCATTAACAAACCGCTTATCTGTTATACTTTCAGTAGAAATTTGGGGATAAAACAATTGCCAGCATGCTGAATGGGTTTTGGCTGTAACTCATCATAAGTATTTGTTTGAGAGGCCAGATATTTTTTTCTACTTTCGATTTATTACAAGTAGCACAAAAATTGCCTAAATGAGTGCCCATAATTTTGATACTTTAGAGCAAGTTTAGTTGGGCAGTGGTGGCATACACCTTTAATCTCAGCATTTGGGAGGCAGAGGCAGGCAGATTGCTGAATTTGAGGCAAGCCTGGTCGACAGAGTGAGTTACAGGACAGCCAAGACTATACAGAGAAACCCTAATCTGAAAATCCAAAGAAAAACCAAAAGAAAAAAACAAAACAAAACAAAACAAACCTGAGCAAGTTCATCAGATATAGCAAGGTCACAAATAAGTAGTTTGATATATTATTCTTCAGAATTGAATAAAATGCATATATACTGGCTTTTTAAAACATGTATCAACATTAATACTAGTTGTCCATATAAAATCCATGCCTGCATATATTTATATACATATACTAATATAGCTGTGACATGAGTTGAAAATGTGAAATAATTATCATTTTCATTATTTGTTGAAATATTTGAGAATTATTTACTTTTAAAGAAATAGGTGCTTTCAGGATTCATAATGTGAAGAGAAAACCTTCATTAACTTCTTTTATAAAACACATATTACAAAGATGGATAACTTGGGTTTAAATTGCTGTGACAAAGGTTAACAGGGGAAACAGAAGTATATTTAAATATGTCACTAGAGATGAAAGAAGAATGTAGATCATATTAAGGTTATATATTATATTATATTATATTATATTATATTATATTATATCTCAAGGTTCACTTGAAACATCTTAATGTAACATTATTTCCTTGATATGTGATTGGAATAAATGAAAATAATATAAAGCTGACTTAAAGTAAGGTATTATTTTGCATTTTCTAGAATCTCAAACAAATCAAAACAATGAACTTGATTGAAGACTAAAGTTTGAATACACAAACCGGAGAATTTGCAATCACAAAATAGTCCACGATTTTTTATGATTTACAGCTGTGTTTAAATAAATCTATCTAATTATACTGCAGCCTGCCATGTAATCACAGGCTAATCCCATTCGCATGCTTAGAAAATGATAACAATGAGCTCCACTGGGCTCAGAAGACTTAGATAAACAAATTGTGAAGTTTCTAGAGTAATCCTAGGTATTTCTTTTTCTGATTTGTTTTTGGCTCCCTGCTTCTAACAGATCATGGATTTGACCTTAAACCAAAAGTAAGAAAGACAGATAAGTCAGTGCTTGACACTTTCCCACAAAGACTACACCATCTGGACACTTTATATTTGTAACAGGTGCTTCTGGGATTTAGAGCCTAATTCTGGCCCAGATTCTGTTCTGTATGGGTGACTCTGTTGCTATGTGCAATTGTGCATTGCATTAATTGGAGAGAATAGAAAAGGCCAAGTACTGCAATTAGTCAGTTGGTCATGCAGAAAAGAGCCTAGTGGCTTCGAGCCATGAAGTGCTGGGCTCCCAGATGCACTGCGCCATCAGTTTGGGTCTGTGGTGTGCTCCTAGCCTGTGACAGGTAAAATGCCGCTGTGACTTGATGCAAGCTTTCTGTCCTCCGGAAAAAAAAAAACAAAAGAGAAGAAAAAAAAAAAAAAGTAAAGAAATGAACGTGCTTGTGTTGAATAGCCTGAAAATCAGCAATCCTGGCATAATATTGCTTGAATGATATAAAATGAATATAGATGATGGAAATGCATGTGTGTATGTGCAGTACTATAATATGTTCTTTAATAATGAGTAAGCTTTCAATGTGGTATTTATTAGTTAAGGTTGCTAACGAAGTTTACTTTTATAATTAATAAATTAGGAGGATTGCCAAAAATCAAATGATAATATGAATAACAATGCTGAAATACAATTAAGTACTCTATCTGACAGTGACAGCACAAAGAAGCAATGAACTTAACATTCTCAACTGAGCATGCCTTTTAAATTCTTCTCATATTTAGAATTATATGGGATATTTTTCATACTTTTAAAGATGTTGCCATATGTTAGTGCTTTCAATATTCAATGTAACACCATGTACACAAGTGTCTATCATTAATTTAATAAATTCACCACATAGATGAAGAACTAGTCTATGCTGTGTATGAGGAATTGAACCTTGCTTGCATGGAACTTGGATGTATGAAGAGGCCATAGTGTACATTTCATGCTTAGTTTTGTGTTTTCAAATCATAGAAATAAAATTGGATCATAGGTGAAAGAGTAAGGTCATAGTGGGTGGGAAAATGCACAGGTACCCTTAAACTGTGAGGACAGGGAAGAACTCTGTCAGGGGGTGATATGTACATTAAAACTTACAGTGACATGAAAACATATCGCATCGTTTTATATAATCTGTCACCTCCAAGTTCATAGGTAGGCATATTTGGTATTGAGCTGGTGGCTTTCAGGGATAAAATGTGGACATTTGCTGAGGCAAGCTTTCAACATGGTTGTGTCTATGGTGGGTGGGCCTTGAGGTATATAATCAGACTAGGCATCACTTCCTGTCCTCCCAAACCCTTTTCAAGTATGGAGAGTTCTGGTTACATTAGCTACTGCCATGACAAGCATGTACATACCATGTGCTATGATGAAGTGATTGCTCACACCAAGAGCTCAAATAACTTGTCTCTGAAGTCACATCTTCTCAGATGTTTTCCTCTAGTAACATGACAAGTCATAATTCAACCACTTAAAATCGGTGCTTGAAAGGATACTGTATGCCAAGAGGTAAGCAGAAGGGAGAGCAATGCATGTTTTTCAAAGTGTCGTTGTGTGTTTGTGGGTGTTTGTCTGCCTGTGCATGCATGTGGGTCAATACAGGAACAGCCTTAAGTTTATTAAAATGTTTTTCCCTGTGATGTATTGTTTATTTCCTAGGAGCTTAGAAATTACCCAGTTTGGGATGTGTTTTGTTGTTGTTGTTGTTGTTGTGCTTGTTTGTTTGTTTGTTTGTTTGTTTTAAGAGCGGTGTTTAAAATAAAACAGAACTGTAGTGCATGTTAAACCCTGCTCCACCTTGGCCCTCCAGGAACTGCTTCATTCACTTTATCTTCATTTAGTCATATACCAGGAGCAGATTATTAAACACTAAAATTCTGGCGCTAGGAAAAGGATATTCCGTTGTAGATTAAGCAGCCTGGTAGATGTCATTTTAGGGGACAGGTTATAATCAAAGGAAGGGGGACTATTAAACAGATCAAATGTTTTAACTTCAGCCAAGTGCTTCTTGAAATTCTAGGAATACACTATGCATTTGTATGAACATTAACAGTTATCTCTATCAGTATTAACTTTTATGAATCATTAATCTCACAATACTGAGTAAATTACAATTCAGATTTGATTAATTCTGGCTGATTTTACTATCTCCAAGACACTTTGTAATAGCTAGTGGCACACGTAATTTAGACCAATTCTATAATTTTCATTGAGAAGACTATTCTTGTATCATTTATTTCATATTTATAAAGAAGCCTTCCAGGGGATATATATATATATATATATATATATATATATATATATATATATATATATATATATATATGTTTTTCAAGACAGGGTTTCTCTGTATAGCTCCAACTGTCCTGGAATTCACTTTGTAGACCAGGCTGGCCTCAAACTCAGAAATCTGCCTGCCTCTGCCTCCCGAGTGCTGGGACTAAAGGCATGCACCACCACGCCTGGCATTAGTTTATATTTTATTATACTTTTTAAACATAATTTAAGCCGCCGGGTATGGTAACACACACCTTTAATCCTAGCACTCGGGAGGCAGAGGCAGGTGGATTTCTGAGTTCCAGGCCAGGCTGGCCTACAGAGTGAGTTCCAGGACAGCTAGGGCCACACAGAGAAACCCTGTCTCAAAAAACCAAACCAAAACAAACCAAACCAAACCAAAACATAACTTAATCTGATCTTTTAAATTATATTGTTTTCAAGCATGTAAACATAAGATAATCCTTATTGTTCAGTATATAACAGTGGATAAAACCATAATTTCTTAGATTGTGTGGATAATGTGAAACTTAAACACCAAGATCTTGGACATTCTTATCAATTTAATAAATAAAACGTTAAGATTCCTTTTTTTAGAATAGGTATGATTTTTTTCTTCAGAATTATTTGGGAAAATATCACAGGAATAATAATGATAATGATGGTAATAATACGTTTATGTAGCAGAAGGGATGGCAAGAAATGTGTGCTTTCTTCTGGGGTAATTTATAACTTATTTGTAGAAATATAGAGATGTCTGAACAATAGCATCTCCTTATTTCAAAGACCCCTGGCTTTAAGGATAAGTCTCCCTGGCATGAGACTCTCCAGATTGCAATTGTGACTAATGTTGCTTCGTGAAGTCAATCCCTAAGCTGTTACTCTCTCCACAGCAGCCAGCCGCTGTGGCTTCCCCTCAGAAAGCTCTTATTAGCCCTCAGAAGCTCTGGGCAGAAGCCTCTGCTAAAACTACTCTCATTTGTTGCATCAGTAAGAAAGGATAATGGGTATTGTTGACTGTATATTTTGGCCTTTTCTGTAGGCTGTTATAAATTGGCACTGTAAAAAAATATCATAATAAAATATCCAATGGAATCTACTGGAATGAAAGATTGTTGTTCTACATTCTGCGAAGTCTCCTTAAGGTGTACCTTCAAATGAGATATGAAGCTTTATAACAAACAGGATGATTTCTTTTCTTTTGTGTGTGTGTGTGTGTGTGTGTGTGTGTGTGTGTGTGTGTGTGTGTCGTCTCCAAAGGTAGCAACGTTTCTGTCTTCTGTGTACTCACTGGATGAATTCAGGAGTCAAATAACTTTTAACTTTCAATTATATAGAAGATTTCTTACAAAAGTCATGATTCATATATTAGTTACTCCTCTCCTAGCTGTTTAACATAAATAATAAAAAGACAAACTGAATAGCATAGACATTCACTACATGTTTCAAAGGGGAGAAGGGGACAGTACACCTCATATATACATAGGTTAAAGCATGTGTATGTACTCGATACTTTACTCGCTAATGTTAATATCAAGTCTCTACCATTAAATTTTTTTCTATTGCTAATTTCTCCAAAATATTTCAGTATGCTCTTCAAGCATTTTAACTTTTCATTCATTTTAATCTCCATTTCTATATTAAGAAATATTTATTCCATTAAAATATTAGCAAATAACCTAAATGTTTCCAATTCCAAAACTGTCATTTTGGTTGCTCATAACCTTTATCATTAATCCCTTTTCAGTACATTTCTCTTTTAGTCTGTGGTCTTACTTACTCTGTTCTTCGTGCACAGATTCAATTTACTGTGCTGATCTTTGTATGTGCACCAAGTTAGTCTCCTGGTTATAAATGAAGCTCTAGTCTTTTTTGTCCTGCCTACTCTAGTTCATCCATATGCGAATTAAAATGGATACATGTTTGACTTTAACCCTACAGTTCTATTTAGATTTGATGTTGAGAAGCCAACTAGCTATGAAAAATATTGTTTCTTAATGACTTGTGAGCAGCCAAGTGCTATATTGAGCTGATGTTACATTCTTAAATCTCCTATGAATTTTAGTATTATAACTGATGACAATTCCTAATTTTAATTAACCCCCATTGTGTCTAGTAGACTTATGATCCATGATTGCAACGCTTTCTTCCACTTTATTTCCTAAAATATTCTGAGAAAATAGGAATATGATAAACCACCAAAAATAATATATACTAGAATTAACAAATCATTCTTCTTAAATTACAAAGGGAAATTTTGGTTTATTCTACTTTAAAAATTATTACCAACCATCAAAAACCCGTGGACAAAGCTGCAAATGTGGCAGATTGTATTCATTTCCTTTCCCTGACCTCCTCTACATTTTTGCAAGTTGATCATCATTGAAAAATGTTTAATGTAAGAGATTCCTCATAGTATCCTTCATGTGGATGTTGTAATGCATTTGAATTTTCACATTAATAGTTCAATATTTATTCTAGATGTATTTAAAAATGACATGTTTCAAAAAAAAAAAAAAAAAGGAGCCAGACAGTGGTGACACATGCCTTTAATCCTAGCACTTGGGAAGCAAAGGCAGGCAGATTTCAGAGTTTGAGGCCAGCCTGGTGTACAGAGTGAGTTCCAGGACAGCAAGAGCTATACAGAGAAACCCTGTCTCAGAAAACAAAACAAACAAACAAACAAACAAACAAACAAACAAAAAAGGACATTTCACAGATACTATCATTTGACAGAAATACAGAACATTGGACAATAAGAGTAAGAATTGAAAGATTGTAACTTAATTGCTGCAGTGTAGAAGGAAACAAGGATATAAACATGCAATACAGATTGGGAAAATCTCCTAAGGTTGGGTTTTAAATGAAGGACTACAGGTAATCAATGGGGTGATCACTCTATACAATCCTGAAGGCAATTCCAAATTAAATCAGAAGAGAGAGAGAGAGAGAGAGAGAGAGAGAGAGAGAGAGAGAGAGAGAGAGAGATTGAAGGAGAGAGAGATTGAAAGAGAGAATATAAAATAATAAAACCATGGAAATATTGGTCAAGAGGTTGAGAAGGGAGTGATCACTATTATAGATTAAAGCTATATCATATACCTGCATATGTTTGCATATATTTTAGAGTATCACCATACAAATTTAAATGCACACATATGATTACCTTGTCATATGTATATACATATGTATAAGAGTAATTCTCAATCTGTTTCTAAGTTGATATTTACTTTTAGTATATTCTATGTAGTGATATAGTGTGTTTCTTGTGCTAGCATTTAATGGGAAAACAGACTTAAACAATTCTTGCAAGAAATCCCTTTTCAATGTCAAAGAACTCTCTTGACTTTATTTTCAGAAAACAATTTGTTGGCTATAAAATATCACAATTCATTTAACTGAGGAATAAAACCTAAATCTCTTTGTTCATAATTCCTTTATCAAACCACAAGGTCACATATACTTTTGGATTTGAGTCTCTTTTTAAATAATATTGATGATATAGAAAAATTTCCAAGAATTTATATTCCACTGAGAGAAATTAACAATACAAACATTGCAAATAAAGTTATATTCTGCTGACCAATTTACAAAGTACTCCAGCAACAGTGTTAAGAATCAGAGTAATATTTGACAGAAATAGCAAGGTCTGATCTGAGGTTAAAATCTTTACATTTATCTTTTTTTTCTATAATTTTTCAACATAAGGCAGTCTGTCTTTGGTAGGAAAGTTTTGATTTCCTTTGGTTATATTAATGCACACTCATGCAGGGGACTCTCATAAACACAAAGATGGGAATTTGTTAAGCGTTGTCTCTGAAGATACAAGGAATGGACATGCAGACAATGCATATGATAATTACAAGAAATGTGAGAGGCTGAAAATATAATGACTAGTGCTATTCAGACAGGATTACATTATTAAAACAGCACAATAGTCTAAAGAAATCTATTTATGTAAAAAAAAAAAAAAAAAAAAAAAGCAATCTGGAGATCTGGCCAATATACAGTTTTTTTGCAGGTAAGGGTACCCTGCCTTCTGTAAGTTGCTCTGGTCCAGGGGCCAGAACAGGACTCTTTAGAATTTCACTTAGTCTTGATTACTGAAGTGTTTACTCTTTGTTCTGCGACCTTTAATTTTTCTCACACTGCTTCCTGCGATTATTCATTATGTCAAATTGTATTTAAATTGTACCTATTTACTGCAGTCCTCACATAACTGCCTCTCTTTCTTGCGCTAACCCACAAGCATTATTACTGTGCTCTCACAGTCCAGCTTAGTGCTTGTGTCTTTCTGCTCAGCTCTCATTCCTGCCATTTCACTTCCTCCTCATTCTAAGAGATTTCAATGTTAATTGTATGCTGTGTGTTCTTCCTGTTTTATATCTCAATGTCAAGTTTTTTTTTTTTTCTATTGAGATAAGAAAATAACTCTCACTTAAACAGGGACTAGCAGATAATTTATTTTGGAGCCAAATATGAGTGACCATGACCTGGGCAGAAAGATTGAGTTATTCCAAATTCATCTTCCAGTGTAACAACATTTTCATAGAATTTACAGTAACAGGACAAAGAAAATTGTAAGTCTAAGAGGACAATTTTCAAATATGTTAAGGAAACATCAGGTTACAGAAACACTAAAGAATCTCTGCTATATGTTTCAGATGTATACCTTTTACATTTTAGACACTACAATGAAGAAAGGTTGTTAGGTCAGACACAAAGGTGCACAGTGAATGCTATAAAGAGTGCAAAGGCAGGCAAGTAGATGGTGCAATTAGTATGGGCAAACACAATTTTAAAACCTCTGAAATTACTGAAGGTTCATTGTACGTGTGTGTGTGTGTGTGTGTGTGTGTGTGTGTGTGTGTGTGTGTGTACATGTGTGTATGAAAATGCATATCTGAGTCCAGAACTTCTGTTCACATTCCTACCTTAATGCAGGCCTCACATTTGGTTCATAAAAAAAAAAAAAAAAGTTTATGTGCTTTTCAAACGGCACCGTGCTCCCCAGCCAGCTCCAGAAGCTGGCTCTCTCAAGCACTGGTACATCTGCTCAACACTGCTGCCTCTCTTACTTCTCCACTTTTCTTATAGGAATCTTTCATCTGTTCAAGATAGCACAGGGTTATCTTGATACTCTCTGAATTACAAGCAAGCACTTTGTATCACAGATATGAGATTTGAGTCCCTGGATCAAATGACTATAGGAAAGGATCAATAGGTTGGCGAAGGCAAAGTTTGAAGTCTTTCTTTTTGTGGTTTAGGTAGGAATAACGAAAGAGAAAATACGAGTTGAAAGGTCTAAGCAGAACTTTCATCATAGAAAGGGAAGTAAAATGTCAACTAAGATAACGTTTGCTATGACATTCGAATAAGTGACCCATTCTCTACGTGGGAGATTTGGGATGCTTGTCAATTCTGTGGTTGACTGGCCATAGGACCGTAGGCAGGTTGTTCAGTGCATTCACACCAAAGCCCATACCCTGAAGGAAGAATGTTGAAACCATCCACCTCTATAGTCCTTTTGCTGTGCAGGTGCTGCATTAAAGGCCATTTTATTTTTACTATAAATTTTAAGCAATTTTTCATTCACTTACATTGCCTTTCTACTCTTTCGCCTTTCATATGTTGATGTATTTTACAAATAGGCTTGCCTCCTGTGATATCTTTATTTCATATATTCCAACAGATAGAAACATCATCGATCTGTCAGTTTTGAGTCTTATGTGGCAATGTATGTCAGTGGCTTAGCACACAGTAGTCAGAGATAGAAAAGGCACAAAGAGCTGACGAGCAGTCTGGCCTTCTTATTGAGTTGCAGGTTATCCAGGGCTACATAACAAACCTTTTCTAAATGCATACACACATATATACATGCATACACACATACATACATACATACATACATACATACATACATACATACTCACATACATACATTCATACATACATATGTACATACATACATACTCACATACATTCATACATACATACATACATACATGTTAATAAAGGAAATTTGTTAGTTTCATTAAGCAGTTTACGTCTAATGAATTCTACCCATATTTGTAGTGAACATTCCTACAATGCATTCTAGTCCTGCTTACCGGTTCCTTTATCTCTTGCAGGATCCTCCTGACCGCCACATCTACCCATCCAACACCTCCTCTCTGTTTTTCAATCCCACTTTAGGAAAAAAAAAAAGGAACATGCTAAGTAAAACAAACAAGCAAATGAGCAGTGTAAAAGAACAAGAAGCATACAGACATAGGCAAAGAGAAGAGAAGCAAACACAGATATAGAGACACACACATAGACACAGAGAAGAGAGATACACACACATAGACACAGAGAGACATACACAGACACAGAGAAACACTCACATAGACGCAGAGAGACACACATAGACACAGAGAAGAGAGACACACAAATAGACACAGAGAAGAGAGACACAAACATAGACACAAAGAAGGTCCCTAGGTTTTAAAAGAAGGAAACAATACCCATTGTTCTCAGTTTTCCTTCAAAGCTTACCAAGGGTGAATGGCTGAAAACACCTAGACATAATTAGTTTTCTTTTATTACTTAAATTTCCCTAACCAATTGACTTAGAATAACAATAACCTTTAGTCTAGCCTCATGGAAACTTATGCATAAAAACTTGGGTCTTTAAATGTATGTATAGTGCTGAACAATTGATGCAACTGGCTGTTAATAAATATTAATGGAACAAGGGACCTGATTAGTACTATGAAGAATTCTTTCTGGCTTTTCACCCTGGGAATGTACAGGATGGAAAAAAATAGAAATACTATTAGGATTGTTCAAAATACTTTCTACAAAAAGTGTGTTTGATTGAAACTTAAAAAAAAAATGCATTCTGCCATCCCAGAAATTCTAATCTAGACCAGAGGACTTACTGGTTATTGATTCTCTGTCTCTGTCTTTGTCTCTGTCTCTCTGTCTCCCTGTCTCCCTGTCTCCCTCTCCCTCTCCCCCTCCCTTTCCAATATGTGTGTGTCTATGTGTGTGTGTGTGTGTGTGTGTGAGAGAGAGAGAGAGAGAGAGAGAGAGAGAGAGAGAGAGAGAGAGTTGAGTGTGTATTGATAGTTATAGTAGGAAGAAATAGTTTAAAATCTCAGGGGGAATGAATGGTGTGATATTTAAATTTTCAAACAAAAATGAATATGGTATTCAGTGCATAGAGGAAAGGAGAAACATTTTTTATTCACAGGTATACTTTGAAAATGACTAAAGACTTGGGGGACATCCTGAATGAAATAACTAGCAAAAACAGTTCACTCAAAATTCATGATATCAATTCACTCCTCTAACTCAAAACTAAAATAAAATCATACTTTTACATTCCAAAATTTAGTGTTAATGGTGATTTTTCTCCCTTGTTATGCTTTTTATTAGAATATTTTCTCTTTAATATATTGAAAGTGTGTAAAGTATGTTTATTATGAAATACACAGGGGCATACTTCTTAGGAAGTACTAACTGGTAAATACATAGTAGCCAAGTGAAAAATGTCCTTCTCTGCACACTAGGTAGCCTCAGCTCTTGTCTCCAGGAATGTAAAACTTCCAATGTAACCAACGGGAGAACTCGGAGCCTACAACAGAGCCAGACCATAGTCAAAATCCTAGGCAACTAACTGATCACACTCCAGTAGCCAAAAGACTTAAATGGCTAAAAAAATTTCTATTAGTTTACAAATTGAATTTCAATTTCAATTTATAAAATTTAACAAGTTTTATGATATGACCTTAGACTCAAATGGATTATGAAAGCTTTTTAAATGCAAAAATATCATAATCATTTAAAATATATTTCTTCTTGTTGATACGTTTATCTTCAAGATGATAATTGAAATGAGGCTGTCCTTGTTCACTTCCTAATTGGTTTAATAAAACACTGATCACAACCAACTTAAGAAAGGAAAGTACTTACAAGACACACACCTATCAAGTGAAGCCCAGACAGGAAGGATGTGTGTGTGTGTGTGTGTGTGTGTGTGTGTGTGTGTGTGTGTGTGTATTAGACTCATTATAGTTTGCATTCTTATTCTAAAATTATTTTCCAGGCAGGGAAAGAAAACAGCTTGAACGCATGGATAAAGGGAAAGATATGGATCCACAGTATGTTGTCCTAATAATAGGGATGATTGAGGATGATTTTAGACCCACAAAACTCATATAAACATAATCTGTACAAATTTTCAAATTCTACTACCCATCACATTGTGTGACAAATCACGGGGGTGCTCCAGTCTGGACCCCAGATTAGGCATAGACCACAACCCCAATACCAATTTCAAACACAAGGAGATCCTTTCTTAAACAAGATAGAGACAGGGTGGCTGGATTTGAATAGAGCAGAAACAGTAGAAGGCCTGTCTATAGAAGTTTGGGTTTTTTTTCTTTTTCTTTTTCTTTTCTTTTCTTTTTTTTTTTTTTTTCTTTAAGAAAAAGGAGAAAGTCCATGTCTGGATGAGTTGGACACATTGGCCAGTGCAGCCACATTAGGAATTCTGATAGCTGAACCTTGGTAGTGAGCCTCAGTAATGAGTTAGACATGAGAAAGTGGCCAAATAAAAACTCTACTCTGTTAGGCTGTCCTCTGACAGATGCAGACAGACACAGTTAGTGGCTGGAGCTTGGGGACTCTTCTGGAAGAATAGGAGGAAGGTTTGCAGCTCTGAAGGGGATAGGAACTCCGCAGGAAAACAAACAAAGTGAAGTGACCTTGCAGTTCTCAGAGACTAAACCGTCAACCAAAGAACATACATGGGCTGGACCTAGGCCTCCCTGCACATATACATAGAAGACATGCAGTTTTATCGTCATGTGGCTCCCAAACAACTGGAGCTGGTGCTATCCCAAATGCTGTTGTCTATACCTGGGATATGTTCTTCTAGATGGGCTGCCTTGTCTGGCCTCAATGGTAGAGGAAGCACCTAGCCTTGCTTAGACTAGAACTGCCAGTGGTGGGGGGGATATGGGTTAGGCCACCTCTGCAGGGAAGAAAGGGAGAGCGATGGGGAAACATTGTGGGAGGGGATGGCCAGGGAAGAAGACAGTGAGCAGGATGGAAAGTGAATAGGTTAAAAAAATAAAGATAAAAAACAAAAACAAAACCCTCTATAGTAAGGGGGTGTTTAGTAAAAATGTACTGGGGAAACGGCAGGAGCCACTGGCCCCATATTTGCCATGCTTGGGACTATTGCTGCCCTTCAAAAACAGCCAGGAAAAAAAAAAAAAAAAAAAAGAAAGAGAAAAAGTTAAAATTTTACTATCAACCAAAACAGACAGCGAGAAGAACACTTGAAAAGGTTAGGTCACTGTCAAATGTCCAAATCACATCAGAACCTCACACTGTCACTTCTAAATTATCTTTTCTCAGCAGGGTGGAAATACAGACTCAAGCTTGCATCCAGCAGCTCAGCAGCTCTGTCGCTTTGCTACAGAGAAGGCTTAAGTAACTTAATTCTTCTCACAAAACCTGATGTTGTTGGCAGCTTCTAAACTGGCTGGGTGCCCTGACATGAATTGCAGATTCTCTGGGATCCTTTGGTGAGGAGTTTGAGGAGGTTGAAAGCAGATGCAGGCAGACACAGATGGAGCCCAGAAGCCAAATAGCATGAGGCTCCTCACTACTCCAGTGGGTTTGTCAGCTTCACACTGTTTTAAGGAAGAAAGGTAATTTTCTATAAAGTAATTAGATCATCACTTAAACCATCGCTGTGACTGTGTTTTGCTTTCATTAACTTTAGGAAATGTCCTCTGAATATAGGTAAAATATTAAGTGGCTGATTTGGGAAGTGAAGGTTTTGATTTTTCTGATGTTTGAAAGACGGTTATGGAACCTGGGGATTGAAAGCGATTATTTCTTTGGAACATACCTTGCCTTCTCTTCAGAAACTAAGTCAGTGTCAACTTTTCCAAACAGGGAGCACAATGAAAGGCTGTGGTTGCCTGGCCTGTGCATTTAAAACCTTAAAAGAATGCCAAATATTCCTCTGTCTACCACTAAGGCTTCCCAGGCTGCCTTGGTAATCTTAATAGGAACTCTTGTAGAACTCCACACTTTCATTCCTGTGGCTGAACGCCATTCTATCTATTGGTAATTTCCCCAAAGACAGGAGTCAAAAGAAAGAGTTTCTCAACACATCTTCTATGATAGTCTTTAGTCTACTTTTTGTCTGTGAGGGAAGTTTTTAAAGTACTCTATCTCAAAGGTGTAACGTCTACTGCTTTTGTAGTCTATAGTAGCAAGTACCCATTAATTTATTGACTACTTATTAATTTACATGATACTGGTTATCCTTTGGGCCTTTCCAATTTTATCTCCTTATATTCAGAGACTGATTATGCTGATCTACTGGCTAGATAATATAATTCATATGGCAAAAATAATTTGTAGGAACAACTGAGGCTATACCTGTACAGAGAAAGTTGAGAACTGTGTCTTGGGTTTTAGTTTGTGGTTGTGGTTATTGTGATATTTTTATAGTTGAAATTATCATGAGTGCTATAAGAGATACCCTAGTGAACACTGTGGCACTGCAGAAACTTAAACAAAGATGCTTATTCTTCCAAAAGAAGTGCAGGTCATCCACTTGGAAGTCATATGGACCACAGAAAACGCTTACAGGAAGCTGTATGAGGCACTGCAGAGCTTCACAAGGCAGACTGTGTGTGTGTTAGCTATGGTCAGAACCCAGCTGTGATCTGACAAGCAAGATCTGACAGTTTGGGGCTTAGCAAGCAAAGGTATAGAGACTGCAGGCTGCCTTCTGCATAGGGTAGATTACTTCTGACCCAGCAAGCTCACACTTGTACCTGATGCTGGCTGGCACAGGTGGCTTTAGCCCTGACTCTTTGACTGCTTACTTACTTCACAGGCTCAGCATTTTCAAAGGAAATCTAGATGAAATAAAGATTTAGACTTACGGGAGAAAGGAAGGAAGGAAGGAAGGAAGGAAGGAAGGAAGGAAGGAAGGAAGGAAGGAAGGAAGGAAGGAAGAAAGGAAGAAAGGAAGAAAGGAAGCAGGGAAGGAAGGAAGTAGGGAAGGAGGAACGGAGGGAAGGAAGGAAGGAAGGAAGGAAGGAAGGAAGGAAGGAAGGAAGGAAGAAAGGAAGGAAGGAGGAATGAGAGAAAGAAAAAAAGAGAGGGGGAGAAAGAAAGAAAGAAAGAAAGAAAGAAAGAAAGAAAGAAAGAAAGAAAGAAAGAAAGGAAGGAAGAAAGAAAGAAAGAAAGAGAAGAGAAAAGAAAAAAGAAAGGAGGAAAGAAAGACAACATTAGTCTCTTATAATCTCTTTAAACCTTCTTTGTCATAACTTTCTGACCAAATTTGCTGAATTAGGGAAGCAAAATTTTATGAATAACAATAAACATAATGTGCATTTTCACTTTAAATTGTATTTGTTGTAAGATTGTTTTTCCTAGAAATGTCAGAAGCTAGCTACACCCATGGACTTTCACCTAAACACATCCTGAAGAAGGAAGACACTAACAGACACTCTAATGAGGGCAGAGGAGAGTTCAAGAGGCTCTGCATCACCAGAGAAGTGGTTGACAACAGAGGGATGGCTCTGATACAGCCTGTGCTCTGAGCATGTCTGTGGCAGACTGTCTTGATTGTGAACTGATATGGGAGGGGGTGCAGCCCACTCTGATAAGCACCATTTCTTACAGTAAATTTAAACCTGAACATAACAGCAAGAAAACGAGCAGCTTCCCTCACGGCTTCTGTTCCAAGCTCCTGCTTCTTTTCTCGCGTTCCACCTTCCCTTGGTGACTGACCACATAGAAGCATTAGTCAGTGCAGTCCGTCCCTTGCCAATTTTTTGTCAGAGTGATGTATTACACAACAAAAGGGAATTCAGAACAACTAGACTGTCAAAAGTTAGAAATTCCAAAGTTTATAATTTTTCTACAGATATCACAGATAACATATTTATAATACTGAAATTAATATTTTTATAAATATCAGAATACAAACATTTTGCAATGTCAGAAACAGGAAGAACCATTTCAGTGATGTGTAATTACATATATTCTCTATTCATTATAAGCAGTGAAATGAATACATTTTTCATTCCTACTACTCTCAATTTCTTCCTTCCTTGCTTTCTCCCTCTGTTTAAATATATATGTGCATATGAAGGGTATAAATTAATGTTTCCATATGCCTTTTAAATATCCTTAATATTATCCTTCCTCCTACCCATGTCTCTTCCCTAAACTCACATTTTTTTTCTACATTAAAGTTCCTACCCAATTTTCTCCTTCTACATATATTACCTGTATTCTACTATGATACTTACCCTTAAGATCTGTCTTTCCTAAATGTAGCTAATGGCCCCTATCTAGTTTCCAGATTCTATAGGGATTGCAAGTTAAACACACAAATCCAAAGATTGTGCTTTATATCCACATATGTGTGAGAGCATTTGATGTTTGCTTTTCTGGGAAACCTAACTCAATATACTGTGTCCAGTTCTTTATTTTTACCTAATTTCATGATTCATTTTACTATAGCTTTATACACACACACACACACACACACACACACACACACACACACACATTTATTCATATGAACATGAATGGACTTACCCTATGTAAAGATGATTTACTGTTTTACATGATATTGAATAGCCTGCTAAGAAATCTTATAAACTTAATAGATTTAACTAGAATTAAACTGTCAACATGTTTGTTTATTTGACAAAAATTTCCATTATTCATATAATTCAATAATGGTCTTAATATTTTTAACAATTTTCAACTATTCATAGATTTTACTATTTGATAATTACATAACACAAATAGTTGCCAAAAATAAAATACTTGACTAATGATGACAAATATCACTTTAAAATAAAATTTAATAATTTATGAATAAGTTGGAGGTATATATTTATATATTTAATTTAACAATATTGAGGACATCAAAATATAAGCTTTCTTGTTTTCCTAAGACACATGCCTTAAAAAGCCAGACTGTGTATGTAGCCTAGGAGTCACTAAAGTTACCCCTAAGTGACATCACTGTAGATGACCTAAAGTATTACTTGTTCTCCTTTAGTAACAGAAACCAGGCTTACAAGTGACTTAGAGAACAGAGCAATGTAAGTCTGGCTGGTTGCCTAAATCTTTAACTCTCCTAGAACACTAAGTAAATGCTGTAATCAATAGTTTATATTGCCTTGAAATATCTTCAATGTCTTTTCCCTGATTTATTTTCTTCTTCTTTTTTTTCTAGAAGTTATTCTAAGCTAGAAACATCTTAAATGAGTAGTGAGATTCAATATTAGCTGGTGCCACATTCAAAGACAATGAATTAATATTATTAATATATAATAATCTAAAACAGTCATATTGATTAGAAGTAGCCTAACTTATGAACATATTTGATCAATGTAATGCCGTATGTAGAATAAAGTAATTAAAGTCTAAATTAGATTTGTTTAGCTTTAAGTCTACTTTTGGTGGTAGGAATTTAATAGGAAGCCTACTAGCTTTTATCTATATTTTCGCTTACCTCCAGCGGGCCTGGCTTAGCATTGAGTGGATACCTACCGGATGACCCATAAGGAAGCCAAAAGACAGCCAAGACTACATGAACAGATTTAGAACATTTTCAGTCTCAATTATCAGTAGTGCACTGAAAAAAATAAATGGATGTCTCTGGATCAAAGCAAATACACAAAAGGAAAATACTGCGGTTGTTTTCTTGTTTCTCTTGTACCCGAAATCAGAAGAAATATAAATCCCACGAAGTAGAAAAAAATCTCTGTAGAGAAAATAAGGCATTGAGAGATGAAAACAGGGCTCTGAGAAAAGACAACAAGTTTCTCTGGGGCGAAAACAAAGCCTTAGGAAGAGAAAATAAAACCTTTCGGATGGACAACCAGTTCATCAGGGAGAGGAACCACATCCTAAGGCAGCAAAACCAGCTACTCCGGAAGGTGAAAAGGTTGATTTCAGAGAACCCAAAACTGTCTGGGGAAGAATACAATGCCTTGAACACAGAAGGAAAGTCTTTTTGGCAACAGAATCGAGCCATGGAAGCTCAGATTACAGCTCTCCGGCAGCAAGAGAAAGCCTTCCAGAACGAGGCCAAGGCTCTGCACGAGGAGATCAAATCCCTGTGTGAGGAGACCAAGGCTCTGCAACACCAGGAGAGGGCTCTCAGAATGGAAGAGAAAGCCCTGATGACTGACAAAGTGGCTGCACAGCTGGCAGAAGCCCTGACCAAGGAGGGGGCTGCTCTGGAGATGGAAGAACAGGCTCTGTGGAAGGAGGAGCAGGCTCTCCGGGAGGAGAACAAGGCGCTGAGAGAAGAGCATGGGGCTCTACAAGATGAAGAAGTGGCCCTGCAGGAAGAGGCGAAAATCCTCCAGGAGTGGAATAATCTTCTTCAGGGGAAAATAACAAACAACCTCTCAGGGAAAATGCAAAACCAAGACCCAGAGAAGTCAGACCCAAGAATGTAACCACAAAGTCATGACAATAATCGGCATTCCAGAACATAAAAGTAGAATTAGATCAGTCATGTAACCTTAGTGTCAGAAGCCTCAGAAGTTGATGTGCTCGATATTTGGTCCTGGAAACAAAATAAAGGCCTGAGAAATGAACTAAACTATATGCTTGCAGAGTTTTCTCTAAATTGTAGATGGTTGTTGGTAGCATTAAACATTTAATGTATAAGTTTGTTTCACCCCTTGAGAGACTTGTGGTGCATATCATAGGCAATTGTAAGAAATTGATAGTCTTTTCCTTAAACTTGTTTTTATTTTTTTATTTTTTTTTGGTTTAATTATTGTTTTACAATGTCCATCTCATTTCTGTAATCTCAGCATATAGAAAAAAAAATGATACAGAGGGATCAGAGCCAGTGATAGTGGAGGAACATGCCTAAAATTCTGCCACACTAGAGGAAGAGGCAGGAGATAGAAGCTTTGTGAGATCAAACCAGTATAGTTCATTCTAGCCCATCTGGGGTTACATAGTGAAATCCTGCCTTCTTTTATATTAATGGCAGTTGAATTAATTGTTCTTTTAAAAATATGCCTCTCTAGATTTATGTAGATTCACTAAATATCTAGTTTCAGAACATTAATAAAGAAGCTGTATACTATGTTTTCTTTAAATTTTGAAAACAATTTTACTGTAAATAGTAGTTTCTATTGAATATATCTGAAGTACCATCTCTATGATTGTGCGGTGTTAGGAAATTGGGCTATAAGAAAAGTATAAAAAGGGAACACATTTATGCTCCCATATCCACAAAAAAATTATGTGTAAATTGTGCCTCCTGTCTGTCTTTGTCTACATTGCTGTTTCAATACATTTAATAAAAATAAAATTATACTTCATATTTAAGGTACCATGGCCTGCTTTGACTCAAGCATATCATTTGATTTATTCTGCTATTTATCTACCTTATTGGCCACTTTTAACATCATGGTTAATTTCCACATTTGTGGTCTGACCTTGGAGAAAGCCTTGGCATAGCACAGGATTTAGACATGTTTGGCAAAGTTGTAACCAAGAAAAAAGTAACAAGTGTATGACTAGTTCTACCTCAGACATGGTTGAAGTGTTTGAAAGCCAACTGTTGAAACTTAGTCACAAGTGGAGAGCCTCTTTGGTAGTTGATATATTCTTATAGGAGAGTCTTCACAGACAAGGACCATACTGCTTTAAATTACCTTAGAGTTGGCCAAGGATGGCAGGAGGCATGCTCCCTCTGTGTGGAAACTGTTACCAAGGTCTTTCCCTCAGTCATAAACACCTCATTGTTACAACACAGGCAAAGAGCATAGGTCAGTTGAAAGTGAAGATTTTAACAGGACAGTCCAACTTTTTACCAGAGACCCAGAGACCATACACAGACAAGTATTCGCACAAATGGAACAAATAAAAAGTATAAAAGTCATGAGAAATTTTTGTGATAAGGTTATTTTTTTGGCCTGTGTTTTTATAACACAATTGTATTTGTAGAATGTGAACTTTGTAAATGAAAACATCTTATTCCCATGTCAAGATGTTGAAAATATACTTCAGGTTTTCAGTCTCTCTTCTTGTGCTGTAACCTTCCACACCTCCAGATGAACCAAAACAACAACAAAAAGATGGTTTCCAGTAACTGGACTCATGGAAAAACATCAACACCCTTGAAGATTAGTATATAGATTATACACAGTTACATTACATATACAGCCCTGTAGAAGATTGTTGTATACAATTGACCAAAAAGGTAGTGTTATTACATAAACAAGGACACATGGTGTATACAATACAGCTTGATAGAGAAGACAGGTTGTGCAAAATCTCCATGATTACAGTCTCTTTTGAGAGCAATCTCCAGGCAGTAAACATGGAAAGGAGAAAGCTTGGTAGCAGTTTTTCGTATGCAGAGTCAACCTTCATAATCAGACCTCCAAGGGACATCTTGCTCCTCCTCAGGGCTGACATATTGGAGTTCTTCACAGGGCTGTGACCATGGAAAACAACACACACTCATGCAGAACTGCACTCCTGGTCTTCTGCTCTTATAAATTAAATGTTACGTTTAAAATCAGTATATCTAAGAGTCTTGATTTTTTTTTCTACTTTATCTTATAAGTTACAAATGATGAATTGCTTAGAATGCTTCTGTAACCCTATAGTTGGAACAACAATATGAACTAACCAGAATCCCCAGAGCTCGTGTCTCTAGCTGCATATGTAGCAGAAGATGGCCTAGTCGCACATTATTGGGAAGAGAGGCCCCTTTGGTCTAGCAAACTTTATATGCCCCAGTAAAGGGGAATGCCAGGGCCAAGAAGTGGGAGGTGGTGGGTAGGGGAACAGGGCAGGGAGAGGGTATAGGTGTCTTTTGGGATAGTATTTGAAATGTAAACGAAGAAAATATCGAATAAAAATTTTTAAAAAGAATGCTTCTGTAAATAAAGCTTTATTTATATATTTTATTTCATAGAATACATGTGTATAATCTATATTTGAAATCTTATTTTACTATCAGACACTATTCAAAATTATATACTAAAATCCCCATGTTCATGAAATACTATACAAAGAACTATATTTAATAACCCAAGTAAGCTGGATGTATTTAGATAAACTGTGATTTTTCTTATTTTTTATTAAATGTATGTTAACCTTGAAATTTCAAGGTAAACACAAGAGTTTCAAGATAAACACAATTGTAATATAAAATTCACTTGAAGTAAACTGACAGGATATGTTATGCCTATGATCCAAGACGACCCAGCATTCAAGGCCAATATTGGTTATATGCATAGCACTTATAAGGCCATCCTAGTACAGGAGAAACTACCACTAAAACAATAGCAATAAAAACAACATGTTTGTAATATACTTACCAAGTTTTTTTTCTAGCTTGTAAGTGTATTGTTAAATGTGTTCTATAAAATGTTAATAACATCTAAATATTGCAGAAATTTAGAAAAAATATATTCTCCCAATTCTCCATATTATTTACTTTTGAAATCAAATTATTTATGCAAATTTATCATCCAGCAGTTTCTTTCATATGTTAGACAAAATAAATGTAAGATAGCTCCATATGTTCTGTGGGGATACTGAATGGAGATGGATAAAGCTCATTTTCTTTAAGGTTTCCAGAAGGACAAGTTATGGATAACCAACTATTTCCACTGAGATCGCTCTTCCATAAGACCAGCAAAATCATGAACTTGAAGATATACTAGGTTTATAGATGTTGTCTACATCTTAGAGATGGTAGAATAATTGACTTCTAAAAGAGAGCATGAGGCTTTTCTTTTCTGTTCTGTTCTTTTCTTTTCTTTTCTGTTCTTTTTTTCTTTTCTTTTTTCCTTTCCTTTTCCTTTTCCTTTTCCTTTTGTTATTTCGTTCATTTACATTCCAAATGTAGTCCCCCTTTCTGGGTTCCCCTCAGCAAACTCCCTATCCCATCCCTCCTCCCCTGCTTCTATGAGGGTGCTCACCCACCCACCCACCCACTCCTGCCTCTCTGCCTTGGCATTCCCCTATACTGAGGCATCAAGCCTTCCTCTCCTTACATCAATGGACTCTCTTCGCATTAATATAAGGCCATCCTTTGCTACATATGCAGCTGAAGCCATGTGTACTCTTTGGTTGGTGAATTCATATTAAGCTACCATTAGCAAAGGTAAAATGTTCCCTCATTCTCCACTTTCTCATTTTTTAGGGGGGAGGGGGGAGGAGTACTCCATTATGCTCTCCATACACTCAGTTTTTCAGGTTGCTGTTTATTTGTTGTTTGTTGTTTGTTTTTTTTTGTTGTTGTTTTAATTTTTTTCTTCCTGATTTCCATATCATTTAGAACTTCCACACATTCAAGCTCTTTTCCATAAGATTCCTTTAATTTTCTTATGCTGTGTTATTGTTCAACTTGAAAATGCCTCCAGGGGCTCACAATTTGAACATGTCCTCCAACTGGTGGTATTTTTGGCATCACGGAACTTTTAGGAGTTGGAACATAGCTGGAAAAAGTAGTTCACTTGAATTGGTTATGAAAACTTGAACATAGCTGCCTGCTGCTTCCTTCCTTGCATTTGCTGTGTCTTAGTCTGATGCTCCAAACTAAGCTGTTGTTCCATATTTTCCAAGTCATAGAGGACTCAAACCTCTTGATTCATTAGATAAAAGAGAGTCTTTCTCCAGTATCTTGTCCGGTGTTTCATCACAGTGAAAGAAAATTCCATCCACACATCCATTGTACATTTCAATGGTGTCACCAAATGGTTTTCTTCTCAGTGAAAGAATTAGCCAAGTAGAGCTGAGATCTGTTTCTTATTCCTCTCAGTGTATTCTGATAATTTATTCTGTTTTCTGTGAGGATAACACAGTTTCCGCGAAAGCAGCTGATGTTAGATGTTACTACATTAGATCCTGCATAAGTCATCTTCAGCCTATTGTTCAGTCTTTCAGGCAATCTATTCTCTGTAACAGCGATGGGAATATCGTTCCGGATCTTAATTCTAATCAGACTTCTTAGATTTCAAGTTGCACATACATGATTGCTTCATCACTATGGTATTCACTTCTGTTCTTTGATTTTTACTTATAAAATCACAGGTATTTCAGAAGTACTTTAAAATATTTGTGAATGTAAAACGTAGCTTGAAATTAGAAGTGTGAATTGCTATGCCCACCCTTCTTATTTCCTTCACTTAGCCAGCTCCTGTAGAATCGAGCTTATTTAACCAGCGGCCTCAGTTGGCAACTTTTGCTTCTCTTTTCTCTCTTTCCTCATCTCCAATTCTGGATTATTTATAATGCCTATTTTTTTATTTCCTTGATTCACTCTGATTTGCACAAATTTGACAAATATAGACTGCTGAGTTCCTTGTGGCTGTGTACCTTAATTTGAATTATCAGAGCAGATGAAGCTGGTGAAAAGTGATAAAAAAACGTGACTAAAAACCTGGCACATTGTTAACACAAATATGATATGAGCCAGAAACATTTATTAATGTCTCAAAAGAACTACTGGCTAAGATTTACTTTACCTTAAAAAATACATTTAAGAACATTTCAATCCTCATTTTACATCAAAAACCTCAAAACATAAAAATATCATTAAGTTAGTTTATTTCAGAAAACAGATTTGAAACCATAAGATTTGGTAACACTCTTGTTTTTCAACATGTACAGAATGCCCCTCCTACACAAATATTGAGCTATAATATTATATAATTACTGAGATGTTTTAAATATTTATATTTTTAAATTCAATATCTTTAAACTTTTCCTGCTTTATTATATCAAATAGTTATCATTTTAAAGCATTTTATTTTATACAGAAAGGAGATATAAAAAATATAGCACTTAACAAGAGGTTTAAATCAAATTTTTGCTAGCAAATGTGTAAACTGTGTTACTAAACCCAATAATCTTTCTTTAACTTCAGTGTTATCTGTATTAGCTTAGAGACCTTAATTAACCTCTAATGATGTAGACTTATGCTAAGAAACTATACATGATATGTTATTTGTCCCTAAATTATATTCAGTAATTAAATAAAATTACTTCTCCTGTTTCTTGGGACATGTAAATAAAATTTTATAATTTTTTTTAAAAATATTGAGCAAATTTACAGTAAAAAGAGAATAAATAATCTCTCAAATAGAGATTAGGGTTCATAAAATCAAAATAAATCTTTTGTTAATTTATAAAAGTTTCATTTGAATATGTATTGGTATACAAGGATGTTTACTTTGTCTGATTTTATTTATTTTATGTACATTCATTATATGGCTGTCTATGCATATCACATGTAGCTTGGTGCCTACAAGATGTGGATTTGGATCTCAGATCACCTGGGATAGGAGTTTTATATCAAACTAAGACAATGTATGGGCTGGTAAAATGGAACCAAAATCTTAGAGAGAACAACCAGCTTTCTTAATCATCTGAGCTGTCACTTGAGCTACCGTGAATGGATTTTGAATTTTGTAGGGTTTTGTGCTTTGTGAATTCTATGATAAGAACGCTGTACTTAACATGTGTAAGTGCTAGTTTAAACATATTTCAGTGTTCTTTATCAAATACATGTTTTTCTTATTTAAATAACAAAATTATAATTAATACAATATAATACATAAAAATCTAACACATTAGACAAAACAAACAAAAAAACATGAAGAAATATCTTAAGAGAAGGCACAAGGTACAGAGACCCCCCTCGTTGGCACACTTAAGAATGCCATAAAAACACTAAACAAGAAGTAATAAAATATACCCAAAGAGAAAAAAATACACATATTTGTAATAACTTATATAGTTAAAAAAAAAAAAAAAATACCATAACGTTGTGAAACAAGGAACCTTTGAATATGCCACTGAGTCCACTTGCTGTTACTGAGCTCATTCGAGCTTACTGCCGAGAATGAAGCTTTGTGTCCCTACTGACACATCTTTAGAGAAAACTAAACTTTCATTTGTAAATGGTTATAAAATGGAGAGTTTTGCAAGGTTAGGAATTGGGGCATGTGTCCATGCCTTTCAGCTCTAGAGCCCCATCTGGAGTCGATCAATGACGCCCTGTTCATGCTGCCTCAGAATTTGTGAGTCAGGTTGGTTTAGAGTGCCTTGAAACCCTGGTAATCTCCATCCTCTCTGTGTCTTACAATCTTTCTGCTTTCTCTTCTGAAAGGAAGCCTGAACCTTCTGGGGAGGGGTTTCATGCTGATGTTATTTTATGACTGAGTGTGCCAAGGTATCTCACTCTATGTGAGTATTTTTCAATTGACTGAATTGATCTGATACTTTTTTTTTGATTCTTAATAGTAAACCAATCTTACCATATACAACAGCCTTAACTCTTTTGAAGTCTTGTTTCTTGAAACAGGTGGTTGACTATTCTATTAGTAAAACTGTAGAGACTTCTTGCTGTTTTAATCTTACATTAATTTAAAAGATATGAGATTATTATTAACAACACTTAGTAACTAGCATCTTTACCTGCTTTGGCACCCACATATTAATCATCATTTCTATTGCAATAAGAATTAATATATGATTTCATTTATAGAAAATGAAAGAAGAAAAGTAACTGGAAATGACAGGCTGAAGAGGAAATTTAAAATAAATTGGGAGATACTTTATGCATAGTATACTGCCCTTCTTTAACAACAATTATAGGACAGACTGCAATACTGAGAAAATGGTTCCCTATGGCTCCCCAAAGGGAGATCATTGCACTGTTAGGGAAATAAAGAAGTATTACAGCTATCAGAAATAATTGCCTTTATAATGAAGGAATCTTGACAAAATATAGGAAATTCACATTGAAAAACCAAAACGACGACTAATTGGACCAATAAATAAAAAGAATAGTTCTTGTCATTTGTTTTCCTAAGTAAACTAACCAGCAGGATTCACTTATTTTTTGTAATCATATTATTTCTGGAAAAAGTCAAGACAGAGCTACCCCAATCATGTTAAAACATTCCAAATATTAATTTTAAACCATAGGATGTATATTTGAGACAGCTATGAATTAATATATGTAAATATACTGCCTCTATACATATTATTCACTTCCTAAAAAGTATCCCACATATTTAAAGGTATTTTGCATACTTGGATTTTTCTAGAAAATATTATTGCTGTTATGGCATAGAGAGGATATGGGAATACCAGTGAAACCATTTACAATTCAATGAAAATAATTTCCAGTTAATTTTAAAAAATTAAGTTTTTGAGTACAATTGAATTAACTCTCACAAGGAGCCAAAATGAGCACTAGCTAATTCTCCAATAAACTTTCATGACCACCACCAAATCAACTTTGACGTGGTAGAATTTACTATAATACCAATATTTTTCATGCCTCTGTATGTGGCCTCCAGGTGCTCGCCTGCACAGAACCCACAGTAACCCTCTGGCCTTCCTAGGACTAGGGTAATATTTACAATTTTTTCCAGGTGCCACCAGCAATTGTCAACTGTGTCCATCACCAATTTCTGTTACCCTTCCACCCTGGTTGAACTAACTTCCTGTAGATGAGAAACAACAACAACAAATAGAATATTTCTACTCCATGATTCAGCACAGACACATGTAATAACAAGAGGGGAACATGAAATCTCAACCAGATGCTTAAGTTATCAATCCATTGGCTTATAAACTGCAATACATGATCGTAGAACTTAATTACTAAAGGTAAACTTGCTGCACAATGTCAATGCAGTAATTCATAAGCCTATTATAAGGCAAGTTTGTTATTTATCCCTATTATGATCATATACATTATAGCTGAATGTTCTTATTTTTTCCAATTTTTCTTAGATATTTTCTTCATTTACATTTCAAATGCTATCCCTCCCTGCTCCCCTAACCACTCACTCCCACTTCTTGGCCCTGGCATTCCCCTGTACTGTGGCATATAAAGTTTGCAAGATCAAGGGACCTCTCTTCTCAATGATGGCAGACTAGGCCATCTTCTGCTACATATGCAGTTAGAGACATGAGCTCTGGGGGTTCTGGTTAGATAATATTGTTGTTCCACCTATAAGGTTGCAGACCCCTTCAGCTCATTGGGTACCCTCTCTAGCTCCTCCATTGGACACCCTGTGTTCCATCTAATGGATGACTGTGAGCATCCACTTCTGTATTTGCCAGGCACTGGCATAGCCTCACATGAGACAGCTATATCAGGGTCCTTTCAGGAAACTCTTGCTGGCATATGCAATAGTGTCTGCGTTTGGTGGCTGATTATGGGCTGGATCCCTGCATGGGGGAGACTCCGGATGGTCCATCCTTTAATCTTAGCTCCAAACTTTGTCTCTGCAACTCCTTCCATGGGTATTTTGTTCCCTACTCTAAGGAGGAATGAAGTATCCACATGTTGGTATTCCTTTTTCTTGATTTTCTTGTTTTGAAAAGAGTATCTTGGGTATTCTAGGTTTCTGGGCTAATATTCACTTATCAGTGAGTGCATATCAAGTGACTTCTTTTGAGATTGGGTTACCTCACTCAGGAAGATATCCTCCAGATACATCCATTTGCCCAAGAATTTCATAAATTCATTGTTTTTAATAGCTGAGTAGTACTCCATTGTGTAAATGTACCACATTTTTTCTATCCATTCCTCTGTTGAGGGACATCTGGGTTCTTTCCAGCTTCTGGCTATAATAAATATGACTGCTATGAACTTAGTGGAGCATGTGTCCTTATTACAAGTTGGAACATCTTCTGGGTATATGCCCAGGAGAGATATTGCTGGATATACCAGTGGTATATTGTCTAGTTTTCTGAGGAATTGCCAGACTGATTTCCAGAGTGGTTGTACTTGCTGGCAATCCCACCAGCAATGGAGGAGTGTTCCTCTTTCTCCACATCCTCACCAGCATTGACTGTCACATGAATTTTTGATCCTAACCATTCTGACTGGTATAGGGTGGAATCTCAGGGTTGTTTTGATTTACATTTCCCTGATGATTAAGGATGTTGACCATTTTTTCAGGTGCTTCTCAGCCATTCCATATTTCTCACTTTAGAATTCTTTGTTTAGCTCTCTACCCTATTTTAATGGCGTTATTTGATTTTCTGGAGTCCAGCTTCTTGAGCTTTGTTTTTATTGGATATTCGTCTCCTATCAGATTTAAGATTGGTAAAAATTCTTTCCCAATCTGTTGGTGGCCTTTCTGTCTTATTGACAGTGTCTTTTGCCTTACAGAATCTTTGCAATATTATGAGGTCCCATTTGTCAATTCTTGATCTTACAGCACAAGCCATTGCTGTTCTGTTTAGGAATTTTTCCCCTGTGCACAGATCTTTGAGGTTTTTTTCCCCACTTTTTCCTCTATAAATTTCAGTGTCTCTGGTTTTATGTGGAGTTCTTTGATCCACTTAGACTTGAGCTTTGTACAAGGAGATAAGAATGGATCAATTCACATTCTTCAATATGATAACCACCAGTTGTGCCATCACCATTTGTTGAAAATGCTGTCCTTTTTCCACTGGATGATTCTAGCTTCCTTGTCAAAGATCAAGTGACCATAGATGTTTGGGGCCATTTCTGGGTCTTAAATCCTATTCCATTGAACTACCTGTCTGTCGCTGTACCAACATGCAGGTTTTTTTTGTTTGTTTGTTTTTGTTTTTGTTTTTGTTTTTGTTTTTTTAATCACAATTGCTCTGTAATACAGCTTTGAGGCCAGGCATGGTGATTCCACCAGAGGTTCCTTTATTTTTGAGAATAGTTTTTGCTATCCTAGGCTTTCTGTTATTCCAGATGAGTTTGCAAATTGCCCTTTCTAATTCAGTGAAGAATTGAGTTGGAATTTTGTTGGGGATTGCATTGAATCTGTAGATTGCTTTTGGCAGGATAGAGATTTTTACTATATTAATTCTGCCAATCCATGAACATGGGAGATCTTTCCATCTTCTGAGATCTTCAATTTCTTTCTTCTGAGACTTGAAGTTCTTGATATACAGATCTCTGAATATTCCTAAACATTTATACACTTGACACATATCAGTTAAAAAATTAAATGTGTTATATTGTATTTGTAGCAATAAAAATCTACTTAAATATAAATATATAAATTAGATAATTATATTTTATTATATCATTAGTAAAATATCAACTAACTAAAGCCTTTCAGCATAATACTGAGCACCCATATTTAAATAGAAAGCTATAGCCAGGACAACAGTTCACTGAAAAAATCATACTTTCTGGCAAGAAAGCCTGATAACCTCAGTTGGATTCACAGAATGCATATCAGGGAAGCAAAGAATATACTACCTCAAATTTTCTACTTACTTTCATTTACACACTGCTTTCACCCTGCTAATAAGTTTAATGAAAGAAATTTATACAAAAGGAAATACAAATAAATCAAATGTTATTGTTTTAGTATTTATCTTGAGAGAATTCTGATAACCATGATCTGAAAGATGATTTTTAGTATATTTCACAGAAGCCAGAAAACAGCCTAAATTAGAAAAACCTTTTTCTGGGTTATCTAAATGTCATTCTTTCAGGGGAGATGACAATTATTTACTGGATAGCTTGACATTCTGACACTTTATGGAAGCATTTAGTCTTGTTCTGAATTCTATTTTTCCTAAATTAGACACATATGACGCTAATGGTATATTTAGAAATTAAGTTAAATGCCACAATTTTTAGAATCATAAATTAATGTCAATATTTTTATCTATCTTTATATCTCTATCTCTTCATGTTTACGTGTTCCAGCAATGGAAATGGACTCAGAGTCAGCACATGTCCACAAAGCTCTATGTCATTGAGCTACATTTCCAGACCTTCTGTGGTTTCAACTGTTAAAAGTCCTATTTTGTTTGCAGTCTCCTGTATGGCAAAATAATAAAGTTAAGAATCAGCTCCATATGAGAATGAGACTGTTTCTCCTAAAAATTATTAATCAGTGTTCTTTAACACATTGGGCATAATGAGTAAACTCTCTCTTAACGATGCCAGAGCTTATTGTGTGAGATGCAGTGAAGTTAACCTACCCACCAAAATTGCCAACTGTAAACACAGAACTACATATGCATAAAACCATTTTAAGGTTGTTGTAACAAATTAAGCAAAAGGAAACAATAATTTGGAAATATTAATATTTGATTTGCTTTTGGCATTTTTTTTTTCAGACAGGGTATATGTAGCCCTGGCTAGGTTCAAAAGCCTTATATAACTGAGCATATCCTTGAATTCTTGATCATTCTTCCTGCATTTCTCAATTGCTGGGATTACAGGTGTGACAGACCTTTCATGATTTATGTAGTGTAAAGAACTGAGTCAGGAACTTGTTTATGATAAACAAGAATACTACTAACTGATATTCATCTTCAATTAAGTTTAATTAGTTTTCAAAAGGTTCATTCTTCAAGAATTGTCTGACAGATATGGCTGTCTCCTGAGAGACTCTGCTAGTGTCTGACTAATACAGAAGTAGATGCCCACAGGCATCCATTGGACAGAACACAGGGTCCCCAATGAAGGATCTAGAGAAAGTACCCAAGGAGCTGAAGGGCTTTGTAGCCCCATAGGAAGAACAACAATATGAACTAGCCAGTACCCCCAGAGCTCCCTGGGACTAAACCACCAACCAAAGAAAACACATTGTGGGACTCATGGCTCTAGCTACATATGCAGCAGAGGATGGCCTAGTTGGTCATCGATGGAAGGAGAGACCCTTGGTCCTGTGAAGGTTCTATGCCCCAATATAGGGGAATACCAGGGCCAAGAAGTGGGAGTCAGTGGGTTGGCGAGCAGGGGGAGGGGTTGGGGATGGGAGTTTCAGAGGGGAAACCAGAAAAGGGCATACCATTTGAAATGTAAATAAAGAAAATATCTAATTAAAAAATACAAAACAATAGTCTGATAATCAAGACTTTAAAATAAGAATTTTGTGAAGAGACCATTTAACCAATATCACTGTAATAATATATGTAGAATAATATATCACATAAAATACTTCAATGGAAAAATACAGAAAATCTATACATAGCATTTGTAATGACTTCTACATTTATAACTTAAGAGAAAAAAATCTACAATTAAATTTTTAGTATTAGCAAAAAGGATAAACAAAGATTCAGGGAGAAAATTCTAACTCACCAAATACATGATGAATTAATGTACGGCCTCCTGAAAAGACAATGATTATTACAGAAAATTTGATGAACATGAAGTATAAAAGAGAATTGGGCAGAGAAATGACCATTCTTGACCAGCGATGGGTGGCTGACTCTGGTGTCTCCCAAGAGATGATATTTATCCAGCACTGTTAAGAATCTCTTGGCCACCACTGCCTCCCTTGGTCATGTTAGATTTTCTAAGATATCTCATTCTGTAGAGAGGGATGCTATGTTGTTTTCCTTTTCCATCTGGTCCTGTGCACTCAACATCTGGAACCTTTCTTTTGGCAACTACATATGGCTGATATTACTGCAGAGCTAGAAATCCCAAAGCATCAGGTGGTTGTACATGGAACCTCACTGCCTGTCCCATTACTCCTAGCTTCTCAGACGTCTGTAATACTTGCATCAGGGATTATGCCAACAGGGCAGCAGGAGATTCAAGCTAGCAGCCTGTTCAAGAACTTCTGCAAATTTCTGGGATGTAGAGAGTCCTGGGAGGAATGTTCCTGAACCAACTGGCAGCTATCACTGTTGTAATTATTCAGGGCAATTAATTTGTAATTTTGATATACAAAGTAAAATGTCTGCTAAGTCACAGAGTAGAATGATGATATACTCTATATGATGGAAATAGTAATAATATGAAATACTATGAACTGGTGTATGTGGAGTCATGTGACATTAATATGAACTGGGTTGCTGTTTTATAGCTTGGCCTTTTTACTCACAAGGGGACAAAACTGTTTTTTTCCAAACGTTCCAAGTCCTAACTCTAATGCTAGTGTATACTGATCTAAGGACTGATGCTAAGCCTTTACAGTGGTGTCTGTGGGGCTTCACTGTACCTAGATATTAAATATAATTGCAAATAACCACAATCATCTTGTTCTCAACTTTCATATTTCCAAAGCTTACCTATAACTCTAGATAATTTTTCTTCTAAATAGTATATTACCTAATTTTGATTAGGCCTTCCAAAAAATTAAATTCCTAAAAATGTCCTTCTGAACACAGTAAAAATTCTACATTAATATATGTAATTTTTAACAAAGAGAGCATACATATATAATTGTATAACATTTTTTGAAAAAAATACAATAAGATACAAGTAAGTAAATAAATTTATTTTAATGATTTTAAGTATTAAAAATACATGTGATAAAAATATATCTTTTATTGCCATTCCAGGGTTGCAAATGAAACCCTGAGAAGACAATCCTCCCAAAAGAATTTCACTGAGAATGCTTTCATTTAGTATCAGTCACAGCTCTGTCTCAGGCAGAAAAAAAAAAAAAATATTCTTTCAATCCACTCTGTGCAAGTTGTTACAGAACATATTAGTTAATGACCTGAAGGCAAATCTCTGACAATGTGATTTTGTGCTAATTGTGTGGAAAAAAATATTTCTAGCTTTTAAAATGCAGCAGCCTGGGTGACTATAGGGAATCTGTCTTCCCTGTTTGAGCTCCTCTATTCAACCTTCCTCAAGGGCGCTCAATCATATCAAATGAGTCATCCAGCATGCACATCATGTGTGAAATCAAGGAAAACCCTCAAGAGTCAACGCCGTGGATTAGACGTTGTCAGTCTGTTTGCATTCAGTAGGCATTACCACGACAAATAAGATAAAGTTATTTGGAATAAGCACATGCATATTTTAGCATCTCATTTTCATATGTTTTATATTGGAAAGACTTTTTCAGATCTAACACCATTTTGTCACTTAAAACACCCCTATTCTAAGTTTATCATTTTAAATATCTTTGGATTATTAGTGAAATAAATGAGTGTACCTTGACCATAGTTTTGAAAGGAAGACTGCTGCTTCATAGGCTTTAGTATAATTTTATTTACTATAGTTATGGTAAAGTAGGAAACAAAAACAAACATGCAGGCACACACACACACACACACACACACACACACACACATATATATACACACACATGTATACACACACATACATACATATGTACGTGGATGTATATGTGTGTATGCATATATAAACACAATTATATATATATATATATATATATATATATATATATATATATATATGTGTGTGTGTGTGTGTGTGTGTGTGTGTATGTGTGTATATATACATATATAAACACAATTATATATATATATATATATATATATATATATACATGTGTGTGTTAGTATATATACATATAAACATTTATAAATAAAAATATATTAAATAAACACAAATATATAAACACAAGTGTGGATAGATAGATAGATAGATATAGATAGATAGATAGATATGGTTTAAAGATATAATGATATTCGCTACTGAATTTATTATGTCTTTAAAAGCTTATTGAAATAACTTTAAATATTTCAATCCACAGCTGAGAAACAGGAAGCAGAAAAGGCTATACAGTATGCATATGCAACCTAGTTATATCCAAATTGCTATGGGAAATCTGTGAAAAAAAAAATAAACAACTATGTAATGACCCAATTACTTTATATACTGTATCTTATACAATATAAGCCAAGATATGTACATATGTTTGAACACAAAACTTTGTTTACAGTGTGCTAGTTTACATGTTATTATTTAAGTTATATTTTGCAAACATTTAATATTCATTATATTAAATATATTTGAATTATATATTAACATGTATGTGTTAATATACATTAAAATATATGGTATATATACTTAATTTATTCTGACTGGTTTAAATCTGCCACATGGTTCTCTTCAAGTCTGTTTGAATTTAAGCCAGTCTATACAGGCTTTAGTAGAGCTATCAAATTGAAAGTTAAGTTTGTCCTTCTAGGACCATATTAATTAACATCCTTCTTGGTGGTTTTTCCATATAAGGTTTAAGATAGCACAAAGTCCACCATTTTGAATCATTCCCTGTAATCATGGGTTTTTTGCACGTCTTTTATAACAATGCAAACACTATAGACTATAGAGGAAAGAAAGTTTTAAAATTTCTGAGATTTAACTCGTACTCTCCTCCCTTTGTCACTGGAAAGCAGGAGGCTTCACAATTCACATGCAAAATTTGCAATGATTCTTGGAGCACTGAGAAAATGAATTTCTTCAATTATAAGATAGACTTTATTTCATAATCTCTTAAATTTACAAGTAAAATAACCTGTAAAATGCTGATATGAGAAATTCTATAAGAATCTGATAAATCAACAAACT
Source organism: Mus minutoides (assembly GCA_902729485.2). Classification (NCBI taxonomy): domain Eukaryota; kingdom Metazoa; phylum Chordata; class Mammalia; order Rodentia; family Muridae; genus Mus; species Mus minutoides. The sequence continues at coordinate 23,055 of CACVCL010018178.1, read as the reverse complement.
ATAGAATAAAAACAAAACTTTGTACTGTTTGTGATTATTAAGAATCAAACTGTCATCTTATCCTGGCTTGACTTAAGACATTTTATGCAATCAATATCAAAATTCAATGAGCAATTTTACTGACAAGAACAAATGATCTATAAAGTATATAGATGGAGGAAAAAGACACAATTACATATAAATTATTGAAGCATAAGCAAGAGTTACAGATTGGCACTGCCTAAGCCTAAGACTTACTCTATTGCTATTATACAGTGATACATCACTAAATTAACTGAATAGTATAAGGTTAGGTAGTTGCTTAAGCAGGGGCATAAAAATAAGATAAATGCAATGGCAAGAAGATAGTCCATAACAACTAGGCATGCACATGCAAATAAATATATTTATATACATATAGTACTCACATTCTCCAAATAATTAATTCAAAATAATCTCCAAATCTAAATCTTATATTTTGGATCTTAACACTCCCAGAAAATTATATAAGAACAGAAAAAAAAATGTACAGTGATGACAATTAATACATTAAAAGTATAAAATAAATTATAAGATTAACTTCATTGAAAAGGAAAAATCTTCACACACACAAAAAAAAAATGAGGCCCAAGACATTAAAAAATAACTCTTTTGCAAGAAACTCTAATATGAGCAGTGCAAAAAATGTACAAATAACAGATAAATATTAACATTAGGCCATGTTTAATGTAAGTAAAACAAAGAAACAGTGACAAGAAGACAAAGAGAAATTTGCCTTTTTTATTTTTGATTTGTTGTTGTTTTCTTTTGTTTTATATCTGTGTGTGTTTTTCTTGAACAAGTTTCACGGTTTGTTGAAGAGTGAAGTGCAAAATAATCATATAGCACATTAAAAGACAGATTGACATCTTCCTACAAAACTGAACAAACTTATTTTGTTTTATTCAACAGTCTTACTCCTTGGTATTGACCAAAGTAAGTTAGACATTTTATCAACACAAAAATAATAAACATGGATGGACATCATTATGAACAATGAAGATTTATTCATAGTTAACAAAACCTGGAAGCCACTAACATGTCCTTGTAGCTGTCTGTGAACAGGCTGTGAACAGTAGTAAATAATTTGTAAGAAATCCCAACAATGAAACAGTTATTACTCAGGGGTGAAAAGAAATGCATTCTGAAGCCATGAGTGTTACAAAAGAAACTCAAATGTATTCACATTGTAGGAAAATCGGAGCAGCAACCAGACTGCTACAAGGTTCCAAATGACAGGTGGCACAAAAGAAAGCATCAGGGTGAAAATCAAATATTCAATGTGGCAGACTAAAGATGAGTAAACTGAAGGGAATTATAGATTAGTCAAAATATTCTATGAGATGTTCTAGTGGTAAATATGTGACACACCATGAACTAAACAAAGGCATGTTTTTTATAGGAAACAAAGTAAGAAGATAAAGACAAGAACTACATGATTTACCTGAGATGTGGGGGAAAAAAATGGTCTCATAGACACAGAGTTGAAGGCCAGCAAAGTTATAAGGAAACTGATAGGAAGAGGTTTATAAACATTCTAAGAAAAAAATCAATTTAATCTCAATTACATATAATGGTGTATTCAACACTTGTTTACAACATAGTGACAATAGCTAATAACAATGTACTATATTCTTAAATTCTGAGAGTCAACTTTAAGATTTCTCATTACAAAATGGCAATTTCATGATATAATGCTAATTAAATGTACTCATTACAGACTATGCATATATATATACACATAAATATGAAACAATATATTACAAATGATAAATTACACATTTTATGAATTCACATTTTTTTTTAAAAAGGAAGGACAGTACAGTGAAATGCAGGACAGTAGCTTATAGAAATATTTTCTCCAAATACCTAACTTTCAGTATAACTTCTCTTTCTCTGTCAAATATTTTATTTCTGTTCAAAATATAGACATGTTTGAATGTGTCACTTAACAAAATGTGAAATATTTTACAGTACTACTTCTGTAAATGTATCTTTACTTGAGAAAAATGAAAACACTTATACATTGAAAAAACTGATTAAAATAATACTTTTGCTCTCGGCATAGGTATGTGCATATGTGCATGTGTGTATGTGCATGCATGCATGAGTCCAGGTGAGTGTGCCTGTGCAGAAGCATTGTGTGGATATATATATATATATATATATATATATATATATATATATATATATATATATATGTGTGTGTGTGTGTGTGTGTGTGTGTGTGTGTGTGTGATGGGGTTAATTGGAAAAATAAAATGAGAGTAACAGGCTGTGAACAGTAGGTTCTTTGGTGTGGCGGCTCTGAAGCAATGTGTACACATACCACTCAAATGTTACAGTGGAATAGCCTTTGCTCATCTCTTACTGGGACAGCTATGCTAGTTGGACCACTCAAGTATGCTATTCTTCAGAGGTTTAGGCAAATTAAGGATGCAACCCATCTGAAATACAGTAAGGTATTTAGCAACAAGATGGTAGATGCAGCATATCTATGAGGGCATGTTATCTCTTATTTATTAAACTCAGAGGCTATAAAATATTGTCTGTGTTCATAATCTTTAAATTCATAACCTGTATAAACATATACAGGTTGGATTTTGGAGTCCCTCCATATCTATAGCAGATGCACTCCTTGATCCTTATGTGGGTCCTGAACATCTCGGAACAGGGTCTATCCCAAAAGCTGTTGCCTGTTGGTCTATGTTCTTCTAGCTGGGGTGCCTTTTCTGGCCTCAGTGGAAGAGGATGTGCCTAGCTTTGCAGAGACTTGAATTGCCAGAGTGGAGGATACTCAGGGGGGATCCCACCTACTCAGATAAGAAGAGGAAGGAGGATGGGAGGGAGATTGTAGGAGGGGTTACCCTAAGGGATGAAATGAGTGGGATGTAAACTGAGTAAGTAAACAAATAAAGATTTAAAAATAGTCAATTATATAAATGCAGTTATAAACAGTGGTGGATTTAGAATTGTATACCTAATAAAATAACAGGTTCACTTTGTGAAAGGAAGTATAAAGTTACAGTATAAGCCAAAGTACAGAATAAATTGAATATTTCATATAAACTAATGCAAACGATTTCAACTTGTGGAGATAAAAAAATGATGACATCATAATGACAAGAACATAATAAGGCAGGAGAATGATGGAGCACTCTGCACAATGGATACTACAAAATATTACAGTGCACGTCCTGTGTGATGTAAGCTACTTCATCACTTCTCAAGATAACTTAATTGGGAATGGGATCTGTATTTTGCCATTTTAAACATGTTTTCTGAAGTGACAAACAATAAGTACATATATTTGATCCATGTATTAACTATAGACAATTAAATTAGCAGTTTGTTTAACTCCACTGGCCTCTCATTCGTCTTCTGGAATCCTATTTTATTACACTGTCACTTTAAGACATAGTGTTAGGAGAGAGTTTCATGACTACATCACGGATTACTTGTGTTATTGATGTTGTATGTCCTCTTAACTCACTTGGATAGAAAATGGTAGAGAAAAAGAAAGTGGCTCTCCAGGGAGAACAGCAGACAGTGAGGAAGATAAAAATAGCCTACCTCCAGTGCCATTGTATGCCTTTAGCAGGCATCATTGCCAAACACACTTACCTTCTGTTTCTTTGAGTTTTAGCTGCCTGAGGCTTGAAAGTCACTTGTCTGAGGCACTGTAACCCCCATTCTCACAGGAAGAAAAGTGGAATCCTATTCTCTCTGGAAGCTGTTTGGCCTCAAAGTGTCATATGCTAAGTCACTTGTCATTGCTGCCAAATCATCCTGAGTATAGTGCTGTAACTCCACAAAAAAGAAGTCCTTGCCTTCCTTTCATCAGTTAATTTAAACTGTGTGGATCACCTTGAAATATTTGAAGTTGATACCAGCATGTAAAATTAGAAAATATAATTCACAGTATAATGAAAAGATTGCTGAAAAACTCACTATTCTAGTTATATTTTTCTCATTTGCATGTCTAAACACTTAACAAGAAAGAGCATAAAGGAGCACAGGTTTATTTTGGTACATTATCAGAGTTGGGCAGTCCACCCTGTCAGGGCAAACACCTCAGCAGGATTGGTTGAAGCTCTATAGCAGCAGCAGCATGAGGCAGTTGGCAGATAGTTTGACATTGGTAGTCTGGAATAAGAAGGAAGAATAGAGTTGGGGTAACTATAAACCCAAAGACCTATGATCCTTAACACACTTCTCATATATTTCAACACCATCCAAACTGTTCATTCATTTCATTTGAATTGATATTTTATCAGAGTAGGTTTATGTTATGAAGTAGGTGGAAAGTGAATATAATTATATATCTTTAAAATACAGCACATTTTTCATATATCTCTTTAGGTAATTCTGATGTTGACTAAGTCTGTCTACACTTGTACAATGAGGTTATTCTTCCTACTACTCTTTGTGTTACTGAAGCAAAAACAGTATCCTTGAAGAAGCAGAATATGGATAGATATGCGTGTCTGGAAGTAAAACATGGATGTATGACTTTACTTTCTTATTTTTGAGTTTATTCTCAGAACTAAAGGTGGATAATCAAGGAAATGGAGCTATAAATTAATCTCCAATATTTTCTTGTCTGTACTGCCAAGATAAAATAAAATTATGGCCTTAAATCAAATAGGATTGCTGTAGTTATATTGAAATAGTAAGGAATCATATGTCTGAATTTTTAAAAAGTTAGACATAACTTCATTTTGTTTAACAATTTTATAATTGTCTTCATGTTCTAGTACAAACCACTTACACACTCACACACACACACACACACACATATATATATATATATATATATATATATATATATATATATATATATAAAATTTCATTTCCCTGTGACTGCTTGAAGCAATAGATAAGTCTCATCTTTTTTTGCTCATTCCTGAAATGCAACATAAATATACATATATACACCCACTTCTAGAAAAGCAGCCAAATGATCCAGGCAACAGATGGGAAACTCGGAGCCCATGTGTTCACATTCCAGCGATGCCAATAACTTGCTGGGTGATCTTGAGCAAACTACATATCTTCAGCTAATTGCCTTCCCTCTAAAAGAACAGAGCCATAGGGCTGAATATTAGCTTTCAGAAGCCAAGTAATGAATTTGTCCCAATATCCTTCTTAATATGGAAAACATATTCAAATAATAAAGAGCTGGAATTGATCTTATTATTATTGCATAATCTCATTAGGGCCTTCCTGCTGTTCTGAAGGCTATAACCAAATGCTTTATAAAACCTACCTTGTAAATATAGGGCCTTCACTAATAGTGAGACAAGGAACAAAAAGAAAACTTAAGTACGTCTAGCTTCTCCACTGAAAATATATAAGCAGACAATAAATGCTTGCTAGAGTCCTCAATATTATTTAGTCATTAAAAATGCAGAATCAAAATCTAATAAGTTTCCATCTACCACCCAGTATGATGAATGACATTAGAAAGCAATATTGAAAACAAGAATCAATTATACTATGGGAAAATTAAACTTGTACTCAAATGCTGTTAAAAATTTTAAATGTAGCAAATTCATTTGGCAAATGTCGAAAATATTCTTCAAAATGTTAAAATTATATTAAGCAGATATTCACTATGAGTTTTAAGTGAAGAATATTGAAAACATATCCTTCTCATATTTGAACATTTTGGTAAAGAATAAGTACAAAGTGAAAATATCCTAAATTCCTTTATGAATAGCCAGAGTATGGTAATTTATGTAAAATATTATTCAGACAGAAAGAATGATGTGCTGAAAAATGTTTCAGTAGGAAGCAGTGAGTCTTGGAATTTGAATGTCTCCCAAAGACCTATTTGTTGAGGAGTGGTTTTTTTGAAAGTTCAAGGAAGATGTTATTGGAGGATATTATTGAGAAGTTGCAGAAACTTGATGATGTGGTACCTGATGATTGTTCTAACATTAATAAGTGAAATTGGTAGGATGTCTTTAGGTCAACATGCAATGCGTTTGAGAAGACTTGGGACCCCCAATTACTTCTCTTGCTCCTGGAAATGATGTAAGCATTGCTGGCTCATACTGTGCTAAAACTTTTTCGTGTTACTTCTGCATTGTTTCAGAAAATGTGATAAAGTAAAATATGAACTATAATCTTCATGTCTATGAGACATAGTACTTTTCTTCTGTTCATAAGTTAATGATATGTCATTAGTAACAGAAAATATGACAATGAACATTGAGGATATGAAAATAAGTTCAAAGAAGCTAGACATAAAATATCATAAAAATTGCTAAATTTTACCAGTTTCTGTATTGTAATAAAAAAGTTTGGAAAATTGTTTGAAAACCTTAGTTTGCTTTTTCAAGAATATAAAACCCAAGAAAAGAGTTTTGTTCATTTTGCTAACTTGGTTTACATTTTAAGATGTTCTCAATACCAGATTACAATACTGATGAAGTAATACCCTAGACAAGCATCATCAATATATATGAAAAATTTTTACTGATAGATAGATTGAATATGAAACATCCTCTAAAACGTTTTCTCTATTCTATCATTTCTACAAATTAATAATAGACTTAGATATTGCAAAGCTCTGAGAAAGGAACACTTTACTCATGACTGCAGGACTCATGTTAAGAAAATAAGTACTCCAATGTAAAGGCGATTAGATCCGTCCTACTAAATCTATCATAGAGCAGGTACGTGAATTCACCATTGTTCATACACATTGCTTTTTATTTACTGGTGGTATTAAAGTACCAATGAATCTGGTCAGGTATGCTAATGTTTTTAAGCAACATGGGGAAAACTAAGTCAACACAACATAAGATTTAGGGCAACAGGGACTACATTGCAAGATTATCTCTGATATTAAGCCAATACCAAGGAGGACTGGGAAAGACAATCTTTTTTTTTCCTTCCAATATTATTAGATAACTTCTTCATTTACATTTCAAGTGTTATCCAGAAAGTTCCCTATACCCTCCCCCTCCCGGCCCTGCTCCCCCTACCTCCCGCTCCCACATCTTGGCCCTGGTGTTCCCCTATATTGGGGCATATAAAGTCTGCATGACCAAGGGGCCTCTCTTTCCAATGATGGCCAACTAGGCCATCCTCTTCTATATATGCAGCTAGAGACATGAGCTCAGGGGGTACTAGTTAGTTCATGTAATTCTTCCACCTATAGGGTTGAAGACCCCTTCAGCTCCTTGGGTACTTTCTCTAGCTCCTTCTTTGGGAACCCTGTGTTCCATCTAACATCTGACTGTGAGCTTCCACCTCCATGTTTGCCAGGCATTGGTATAGTCTCCCATGAGACAGCTATATCCGGGCCCTTTCAGCACTATCTTGCTGGCCTATGATATAGTGTCTATGATTGGTGGCTGATTGTGGGATGGATCCCTGGCAGCCACAGACATTGGGTCCATCCCTTGGATTCAGCTTCACACATGATCTCTGTAACTCCTTCAATGTGTGCTTTGTGCTTAATTCTAGGAAGGGGTGACATGTCCACATTTTGATCTTCCTTCTTGAGTTTCACGTGTTTAGTAAATTGTATCTTGGGTAGTCTAGGTTTCTGGGCTAATATCCACATATCAGTGAGTACATGTTATGTGAGTTCTTTTGTGATTGGGTTACTTCACTCAGGATGACGGCCTCCAGATCCATCCATTTGCCTAGGAATTTCATATATTTATTGTTTTTAATACCTGAGTAGTACTCCATTGTGTAAATATACCAAATTTTTTGTATCCATTCCTTTGTTGAGGGACATCTGGGTTCTTTCCAGTTTCTGGCTATTATGAATAAAGCTGCTATGAACATAGTGGAACATGTGTCCTTATTACCAGATGGAATATCTTCTGGATATATGCCCAGTAGGGGTATAGTCTCCCATGAGACAGCTATATCCGGGCCCTGCAGGATCTTCCGGTAGTACTATGTCAAATTTTCTGAGGAACCGCCAGACTGATTTCCAGAGTGGTTGAACCAGCTTGCATTCCCACCAACAATGGAGGAGTGTTCCCCTTTCTCCACATCCACGCCAGCATCTGTTGTCACCTGAATTTTTGATCTTAGCCATTCTTGCTGGTGTGAGGTGGAATCTCAGGGTTGTTTTGATCTGCATTTCCCTGATGATTAAGGATGTTGAACATTTTTTCAAGTGCTTCTCAGCCATTCCGTATTCCTCAGTTGAGAATTCTTTGTTTAACTCTGTGCCCCACTTTTTAATGGGGATATTTGATTTTCTGGTGTCCACCTTCTTGAGTTCTTTATATATATTGGATATCAGTCCCCTANTTATTCCAGATGAACTTGCTAATTGTCTTTTCTAGATCCTTGAAGAATTGACTTGGAATTTTGATGGGGATTGCATTGAATCTGTAGATAGCTTTTGGCAAGATAGCCATTTTTACTATATTGATTCTGCCAATCCATGAGCATGGGAGATCCTTCCATCTTCTGAGATCTTCCTCAATTTCTTTCTTCAGAGACTTGACGGTGTGGACCGGAAGGGAAGGCGTCCGCTGCTGCCCTATGTATCTCCTGGCTGCAGACTCAGGTCCCAGGAGATTGGACAGTGGTCCCGTGATCGCTAGGATAGACCCGCTAGAAACCTGGGTGGGTGAGCAGCATCCAGGCCTTGCGCCCTAAGAAAGACAATCTTGATTGGAAAGAAATTAATCCCACTCACTGAATCACAAATAATTTAATCCAAGGAAAATAAACAATTGAAATTTGAGATCTAAGAGAAGAAAAAGGCAAGAAATGTATATAAAACCCTAAAATAATGTTTTGTCTAACTATTCACAGAATACAAAGGTAATTTTACCATTAAAGACAAATTACTTGCTTCTCTTATACTTCTAAGGTTAACTTGAGACTCAATGTACATTCAGCAAAGTAAATGCACTTCAGAGTAAAGCTTGTGAGAGGAGCCTGAGGATTCTGATATGGCAGAATGCCTTTGATATTCTGAGAAGTGAACAATGCAGACTGAAGTGTGACACCAGTTACTCAATTCTTTACTGTTTGTTTTTCTTACAAAATTATGCAAAAATAGACTTCAAATAAAAGCAAAACATACTACTTACACATGACCCTGGAGACAGAACATTAAAGAACTACTGATTAAAAAGCAGAGAAGTTGGCCTACTCTATACCTTGGTGGGGCAACACTCAAAGCTATTGAGGAATGGTGAAAAGCTTAACTCCCTGACTCCATGTGGGACATTCAGAAACTCCTATACTCATCATTCCACTCCAGGTTTTTCTGTAGGCTTTTGACACTCACCTGGGCTACAATTGTGCCTTTCAGGACCCTAATCAATTCTTGTGATAGATATTTTTCAATGAACTGCTGATGTGGAGCAGAAGTTTCACACCACAAGTTTTTATCAGACCACTAAGTGAGAGAGAGAGAGAGAGAGAGAGAGAGAGAGAGAGAGAGAGAGAGAGAGAACGTAATTATTGTACACCTAAGCGTGATGTGATAATTTAAAAGTATCCTTCTATTGTTCTCATAGTACCAATTGGATTTCAGAATGTTCAGAGGCATAGAGAAGAATGGCTGATTTAAAAAGCACATTTCTGTTTATTTTCAGAAAAAAGGGGGAACTTTGCTAAGAATAGAAGAAAAGCAAAAAAAAAAAGTGTTGATTTATCTAGAAAAGAATGGTTTTCTTAGAAAATGGTGACTGTGTTAATTAAATCTACAAAATAAGTAGGATGACTACATAATATAGTTACTTTACAAGTCCAATTTGCTGAACATGAAGGTAGTTCCCTACCAGGTCATGTTTTAAGGACATGTCCTCCGATGAAAGTTGTTAACAGTTTTAGTCTAATAAAGTTAAAATTTGTATAGCTTCCATAGAAAAACCAGAGAAGAGAAAATATATATTTACTCATAAAATACTCCAGTGTGTTTTTTGTTGTTGGCATAATTTTGTTCATTTCTTTATTAAGTTTTAAAAACTTGGAGAAAAATTTAGTAGGATAAAATCTAATTATACGTACAACTTCTTGTTTTAAAAGAGTGTGAGTGTGGATGCAGGTAATTCATAAGCTACTTGGAAATATGAACTACATGTGAGGCTTTATAGAAATAGATGCTAAAAATAAAAAGTACCAACTAGTATATTATATATGGCTATTACAATTTTCAATGGCTATTTAATTTTTTAACAAAAATATACTATTTGTAGGAGAAAGGAATATTTGTAAGCACAGGGTGCTTTTTAAAAATTCTTAATTTAAACACTATTATCTCACACTCCAAGCTATTAGTAAGATAAAATAGAGAATATCACCCCATTACAATAAACATACATCCAGGTCAAAGTGAGCAAAAGTGAAGAAAAGGATGATCTGCCCACTTCAAGTACTATTTTTTTTACAGTTAAAAAAAATGAAGATATATATATATAAAAGCAAAGAACTTTAAGAAATTGCATGTCCTACTTAAAAGGTGTGCAGACTAATAAAACAAAATACTACTCCAAAGCATTTGCTCACAGCTGTATTGTCATTTCCTGGTTGCCATAACAAAGTCATAAAAATCAGCAGCTTTTAGTAGCAGAAATGTACTGCCTCACAAATCTGAAGGCACAACTCTGAAAATAAGATGTCAGCAAGGTTGTCCTCTGTCAGCCGTGAAGAGAATACATTTCTCTCTTCTAACTTCTTGTTGGCTTTCCATTTTTTGGACATACAGATATCATTTTTATTGTGTATCCACATGCTTATGCCTCATACCAAAGCCTGTGAAAGTTCTCATTAGACGAGGGAGTTCAGAGTTTCTGAATTCCACAAATTTTATTTAGGAATAGTGTTGGGAGTGATTTTTCAAATAATCAGACAAGGTCAAGAGAAATAAATGTTAAGAAGAAAGAATAACAAATCTGTGGGCTAGGAAGCTGTCTCAGTACATGAGACACTTGCTACACAAATGTGAGGATATGAGTTTGAATCTCAGAATTCAAGTAAAGCCAAGCATGGTACAGCCATCTTTAATATCTGTATTCCTATAGACAGAACAGAGCCAGAGAGAGGAGTATCCCTCCAAGCATAGGGCTGATATAACGACATTCACAGTATAAATAACAGAAAATAACAGAAACTCTCTCTCAAACAAGTATGAAGATGAGAACTGGTCTTTGAGGTTTCTCTAGGACCTTCCCAAATACATTGTTGCCAGAGAGCCTGTACCCAAACACATAAATACATGCACACATGCACGCACATGTGCTCATGCACACACGCACACACATACATAAATATACAAAAAGAAAAAAATTAAATCACTCTTTAGGATGTTATCCTTTTAGGTGTAACCAGTAACCTTTTTGATGTGAAAATCCAACAATAAAAATACTACTTTCCAAAACAAACAAACAAATAAATAAATAAATAAATCTGCACAAAAAGAATTTTTAAAATCCTAAACAAGATGTAGTGTTATATATCTAACGAGTTGTATTTCTAAGTCATATGGACCTGTAGAGTTTCACATTTCAGATTGAGGTATCATGAGATTGTAATACAAAGTGCGTCCTTGCATAATCCTCATGACCATTTCAGCTCTGTATTTCCATGAGTTGATTTTATGAACCAATATTTCATATGGCAGATTTATTTGTACATATATGATAAATGATGCCAAAAAACAAACAAAAAATAACCAAAAAAGAAAAAAATTGACACCTCAGAGAATTCTAGGAAAGACGACAGGCATAGGAACTATCACCCATATTATTTATTTATTTTTTAAATTTAATTTTATTTTTTTAATTTTTTAAGATCTTTTCTTAATTTACATTTCAATTGGTATCCTGTAAGTCCCCTCTCCCCTCCCCGCTCCTCTCTCCCTGTTCCCCTACCCACCAACTCCCACTTCTTGGCCCTGGCGTTCCTCTGTATTGGGGCATATAAAGATTGCAGTACCAAGGGGCCTCTATTAAAGTCTATATTTCTGCAAAAGGTAGAAACATTTCAATGCCAAAGAAAAGGAGAGAAGCTTGACTTCTTAACCAAGATGGTACAGCTAATTCACCTTCCAGGTAATTTCTCAAGTGGTGTCCAAACAACTCATATTGAATAATACTGTGAAAAGTCTGAATCCAGTATGATACCTCATCTTAATAGGTACTCATTATTTTTTCTTAGAGATGCTTTTAAGGAGGTCAGATTGAGGTTGCATTCTGATCTAATCAAACTTTTCTTTCAGGTAATGTTTGGAAGATATTAAAAAAAATAAATAAAAACCTGAAAATTGCTTTACTTCAAAGTTCGAGGTAGTTCTTTAAAAAGAAAACTTCTAGAAAGAACATCAAGAATTTTCAAAGATACTCAAGAAATGCCTTTATGCTTGGCCAAGACAATTCAAATAAGGTTTCTGCTTTGATTGGTTTTACCCACAGAATCATAAAAAGCTGATGTGTTAGCCAATATGTACTTTGAAGGTGTTTCATACCTCAGCATCCCAGAGCTGAGTAGCTGTCAATAATAACCCCTCTATTCTAACATCTTTAAAACTTCATATACTGTCAGTTTTCTCATTGCTTTATTCCTGTGTATCTCTCTGCTTTTTGGTTTATATTTTGCATTGGAGTATACTCCATGGCTTGGGCCTTATATCATGAAATTCTCTGGCTTTTTTTGTTCAACTGTGCCTTGTACTCTGCTATGCTTTTCTAGTTAGATTTCACTTTCCATTTGATGACTGGACCCATGATTCTAAGTTCTCTACTTATAGTGACATGATCAATTTCACAAGCTTTCCTGGATGAAATGGTAGCTTCCTCTCCTAGGATTTCACCATTTTCCATTGTCTTTCCTCCACTGCTCTCTGTCTTTATTTCCCAAGACACTGAAAATGAAGCTCATCATTTCCACCAAGCGGCCTGGGAAATGAACTCCAGTAATCTGCATGGCCCCATCCCTGCTGGCCTAGGGCTGCAGGAACATACTGAAACTACCATTTTTTTTTTATGTGGGCTATAGTGGAGCTTGCATAAGTATCTATTTTTGCATGGCAGACACTTTACCATTAAGCCATTTCTCTAGCCATGACTATTGAAATTTGAATACCTGTGGGGAGTGTGTGTGGTGCGGTTACTCTAGAACTAAAAGAATTATTCTTGAGAATACAATATTGCTCAATGTGTTTGTGCCCCTGAGTTGAGTTAGGTACCCCCATAAAGTTAGGAACAAACCTCTTACAAAGATAAAGGACTAGTTACTGATGTCTCTGGAGGGTGATAACAAAAGAAGCATCTCTCTGAGAAATTACAAGCCTAACATAGTAATACTTGGAATAGCTGGCTAGTATAGTAATAGGTGGAGGAAGAAAACATAAATAAGATTCCCAATAGAGTGGTCTATAGAATACCTGGCTCCATCTTCATAGTCTTCTCTACCAGACACGCTCTGCTTTTATTGAAAATGCCATTTTTTCTTACATAATATATCCTGCTTTTGGGTTGCTCTCCTTCTATTTCTCTCAGTTCCTCCTGGCTTCCGGTCCTATTGAACTCTAATCTTTTGCTGTCTCTTATTTAAAAACAAACAGCTTTTGGAATATTAAAACAGTGCTTCCAAATGAAATGACCACCAGGAAAATATTCCACTTCTCCTTTGGGAGAAAGGAGAAGTGGAATATTCAATGTGACAAGCCATGTCACTAATGTAGATATGGAAGAGAGACTTTGGAAATTAAACATCATTTTTCAAGTATTCAAATATGATAATTGTGACTAGATTTCACTTGATTAAGAAACATTTTATAATATGTTTAATATTTATGACCACATGCCTGTGAAAATTATCAACACTGATTATGATTACAATTATAAGAAATATTAATTATTAACATGTTATTAAATAGTATAATAATCACCTTAGATTGAGGAATCAAGCATTTGTACATCAAGAACTCATTGAAATAGTTGAAATGTGATGCTTCCAAGACACTCTAGGAATTCTAAGAAGATATTATGCTAAATATTTAATACCTCTAAAAGTATATAAATTGAATTGTCTATAACTTTTCTTTAGTAAACCTAGAAATTTGAAGTATTATATGTGGCCTTTGGATTGTGATCTCATTAATTACCATAAAATAGTCAGATGCTAACAACTTTCCTTAAACACAGCAACTTTTACTCAAGCATCTGGAGAAAACAGAAGCCAAATAAACAATATAAAATGTTGGTCTAAGTTGATGCTTGAAAGCAAATATTATGGGTAAAATGCAAATTTTCCTGATTGGAAACTCTTCAAGTCTATCTTGGATGAAGTTTCCTTGAAGATTTCAATTAAGAAGGCTATAAGTGTTGGAGAACTGGAGAGATGACTTGGTACACAGATGACTTCTATACAAAGGAAGGCCATAAGAGTTCAGATCTTCAGCACCACCACATAAAAGCTACAAGGAAACCTGAGAAGGTTCCTAAGTTCAGTCCTTTAGGGCAGAGACAAGTTGAATGTCCTTGCTCATTGGTCATCCAGTGTACTTAAAACTGTGAATTTTGGGTGAGAAAACCTATATCAAAAAAAAAAAAAAAAAAAAAACAGTTGATAGTGGTTTATAAGACATGTAAAACAGAACTCTGATTGCTACACATCTGTATAAATATATGCATATGGATTCGCATACTCTTATGCACAAAAATGAACATATAATGACACATAAAATGTGATTTTGAAAATATGAGGAAGTTTCTGGGACAAATCCCCATTTCAAGCTGCAGAAATCCGGGAGGGCTGTGACCCCCTGAGCACGTAAGGGAGCCATCTTTTCTCCCGGGTTCCTCAGAGACCAGTCTGCACAGATCAGCTTGCGGACTGCAGAGGGTGAGCAAGCAGACTGCAGAAGCAACACAGCTTCTGGGACAGGCAGAAGCCACACAGCTTCTGGGACAGACCCCTGTTTCAGGCTGCACATATCTGCGCACATTCCCCATCAGAGAAGAGGTGGCTGCCTGGGAGGTCTGTGCCACCCAGAGCAGGTAAGGGAGCCATCTTGTCTCCCAGGTCCCACACAGCTTCTGGGAAAGGTAGAAGTCACACAGCTTCTGGGACAGACCCCTGTTTCAGGCTCCAGACATCTGGGCACCTTCCCCACCAGAGGAGAGGTGACCACCTTGGAGAGCACTGACCTCCAGAGCTGGTAAGGGAACCATCTTTTTTCTTGGGTCCCTCGGAGTCCAGTCTGTGCAGGTGAGCTTGCAGACTGCAGAGGCAACACATCTTCTGGGACAGGCCCTTTTTGGGGCCTTTATATTCAACCAGGAGGCAAGTCTGTATTCCAAATCTCTGTGCATCTTCCCTGCAAAAGGAGAACTTGCCTGAAGAGAGTACTCTGACCATTGAGACTCAGAAGAGAGCTGTACTTCCAGGACAGCTGACAGAGGCTAACAGAATGATAGGAGGAACAGGCTCCGGTCAGAGACAACTATAACAACTAACTACAGAGATTACCAAATGGCAAAAGGCAAAAGTAAGAATCTTACCAACAGAAACCAAGACCACTCACCATCATCAGAACCCAACACTCCCAACTCAGCAAGTCCTGGAACCCCAACACACCCAAAAAGCAAGATTCGGATTCAAATTCATATTTCAAAATGCTGTTAGAGGACCTTAAGAAGGGCTTTAATAACTCACTTAAAAAAATACAGGAGAACACTGCAAAACAGTTAGAAGTCCTTAAAGAATCACAGGAAAACACTGCTAAACAGGTAGAAGTACTTAAAGAGGAAACACAAAAATCCGTTAAAGAATTACAGGAAAACACAACCAAACAGGTAATAGAATTGAACAAAACTATCCAAGACCTAAAAAGGGAAGTAGAAACAATAAGGAAAACTCAAAGTGAGACAACTCTGAAGATAGAAACCCTAGGAAAGAAATCAGGAACCATAGATGTGAGCATCAGCAACAGAATACAGGAGATGGAAGAGAGAATCGCAGTTGCAGAAGATTTCATAGAGAACATGGAAACAACAATCAAAGAAAATGCAAAATGAAAAAGATTCTAACTCAAAACATCCAGGAAATCCAAGACACAATGAGAAGACCATACCTACAGATAATATAGGTAGATGACAATGAAGATTTTCAACTTAAGGGCCAGCAAATAGCTTCAACAAAATTATAGAAGAAAACTTCCCACACCTAAAGAGAGAGATGCCCATAAACATCAAGAAGCCTACAGAACTCCAAATAGGCTGGACCAGAAAAGAAATTCCTCCCGACACATAATAATCAGAACAACAAATGCACTAAATAAAGACAGAATATTAAAAGCAGTAAGGGGAAAAGGTCAAGTAACATATAAAGGCAGGCCTATTAGAATTGCACCAGACTTCTCACCAGAGACTATGAAAGCCAGAAGATCCTGGGCAGATGTTAAGAGAACACAAATGCCAGCCTTCTCACCAGAGACTATGAAAGCCAGAAGATCCTGGATAGATGTTAAGAGAACACAAATGCCAGCCTAGGCTGCTGGATCCAGCAAAACTCTCAATTAACATAGATGGAGAAACCAAAGTATTCCATGACAAAACAAAATTCACATAATATCTTTCCATGAATCCAGCCCTTCAAAGGATAATAAGTGAAAATACCAACACAAGGAGAGAAACTACACCCTAGAAAAAAACAAGAAAGTAATCCTTCAACAAACCTAAGAGAAGACCGCCACAAGAACAGAATTCCAACTTTAACAACAAAAATAACAGGAAGCAACAATTACTTCTCTTTAATTTTTCTTAACATAAATGGACTCAATTCCGTAATAAAAAGACATAGACTAATAGACTGGCTACACAACAGGACCCAACATTTTGCTGCTTGCAGGAAACCCACTTCATGGAAAAAGACAGACACTACCTCAGAGTGAAAGGCTGGAAAACAACTTTCCAACAAAATGGTCAGAAGAAACAAGCTGGAGTATCCATTCTAATATCGAATGAAACTGATTTTCAACACAAAGTTATCAAAAAAGACAAGGAGGGGCACTTCATACTCATCAAAGGTAAAAACTATCAAGATGAACTCTCAATTCTGAATATCTACTCTCCAAATGCAAGAGCAGCCACATTCATTAAAGAAACTTTAGTAAAGCTCAAAGCACACACTGCAACTCCCTCAATAATAGTGGGAGACCTCAACAACCCACTCTCACTATTGGACAGATATTGGAAACAGAAACTAAACAGAGACACATGGACACTATCAGAAATTATGAAACAAATAGATTTAATAGATATCTACAGAACATTTTGTCCTAAAACAAAAGGATATACCTTCTTCTAAGCACCACATGGTACCTCCTCCAAAATTGACCATATAATCGGTCACAAAACACACCTTAACAGATACAAAAATATTGAAATTATCCCATGCATCCTATCAGATCACCACTGAATAAGGCTGAACTTTAATAACAGCATAAATAATAAAAAGCCAGCATTCATGTGGAAACTTAACAACACTCTACTCAATGATACCTTGGTAAA
The DNA here is from genome assembly GCA_902729485.2 of Mus minutoides. Classification (NCBI taxonomy): domain Eukaryota; kingdom Metazoa; phylum Chordata; class Mammalia; order Rodentia; family Muridae; genus Mus; species Mus minutoides. Next base: position 5,527 of record CACVCL010018178.1, on the reverse strand, counting down.
GGAAGAAATAAAGAAATTAAAGACTTTTTGGAGTTTACTGAAAATAAAGCTGCAACATACACAAACTTATAGGACACAATGAAGTCATTCGTAAGAGGAAAACTTATAGCACTCAATAAAATCCTCGCAAACCAAATTCAAGAACACATCAAAATGATCATCCATCATGACCAAGTAAGCTTCATCCCACGGATGCATGGATGGCTCAATATATGGAAATCCATCAATGTAATTCACTATATAAACAAAATCAAAGGCAAAAACCACATGATTATCTCCTTAGATGCTGAGAAAGAATTTGACAAAATTCAACACCCATTCATGATTAAAGTCTTGGAAAGATCAGGAATTCAAGGCCCTTACCTAAACATAATAAAAGCAATCTACAACAAACCAGTAGCCAACATCAAACTAATTGGAGAGAAACTCCAAGCAATCCTACTATACTCAGGGATTGGACAAAGTGCCCACTCTCTCCCTGCATATTCAAAATAGTACTTGAAGTCCTAGCCAGAGCAATTCGAAAACAAAAGGAGATCAAGGGGATTCAAATTGGAAAGGAAGAAGTAAAAATATCACTGTTTGCAGATCATATAATAGTATATATAAGTGGCCCTAAAAATTCTACCAGAGAACTCCTAAACCTGATAAACAGCTTCAGTACAGTAGCTGGATATAAAATTAACTCAAACAAATCAATGGCCTTTCTTTATACAAAGGATAAATGGGCTGAGAAAAAAATTAGGGAAACAACACCCTTCACAATAGTCACAAACAATATAAAATACCTTGGTGTGACTCTAACAAAGGAAGTGAAAGATCTGTATGGCAAGAACTTCAAATCTCTGAAGAAAGAAATTGATGATCTCAGAAGATGGAAAGATCTCCCATGCTCATTGATTGGCAGGATTAAAATAGTAAAAATGGCTATCCAGCTGAAAGCAATCTACAGATTCAATGCAATCCCCATCAAAATTCTAACTCAATTCTTCAGTGAGTTAGAAAGGGAAATGTTCAAATCCATCTGGAATAATAAAAAACCATGGTAGCAAAACCTATTCTCAAAAATAAAGGAACTTCTGGTGGAATCACCATGGTTGACCTCAAGCTGTACTATAGAGCAATTGGGATAAAACTGCATGTTACTGGTACAGCAACAGACAGGTAGATCAATTGAATAGAATTGAAGACCCAGAAATGGACCCACACACCTATGGTCACTTGATCTTTGACAAGGGAGCTAATACCATCCAGTGGAAAAAAGACAGTATTTTCAACAAATGGTGCTGGCACAACTGGAGGTTATTATGTAGAAGAATGTGAATTGATCCATCCTTATCTCTTTGTATAAAGCTCAAGTCTAAGTGGATCAAAGAACTCCACATAAAACTAGAGACACTGAAATTTATAGAGGAGAAAGTGGGGAAAAGCCTCAAGGGGCACAAGGGAAAAATTCCTAAACCGAACAGCAATGGCTTGTGCTGTAGGATCAAAAATTGACAAATGGAACCTCATAAAGATGCAAAACTTCTGTAAGGCAAAAGACACTGTCAATAAGACAAAAAGGCCACCAACAGAATGGGAAAGGATTTTTACCAATCCTAAATCTGATAGGGGACTAATATCCAATATATACAAAGAGCTCAAGGAGCTGTACTCCAGAAACTCAAATAACCCCATTTTAAAAATAAGGTACAGGGCTAAGCAAAGAGTTATCAATTGATGAATACTAAATGGTTGAGAAGCACCGGAAAAAATGTTCAACATCCTTAATCATCAGGGAAATGCAAATCAAAACAACCTTGAGATTCCATGTCACTCCAATCAGAATGGCTAAGATCAATCAAAATTTCAGGTAATAGCAGATGCTGGCGAGGATGTAGAGAAAGAGGAACACTCCTCCATTGCTGGTGGAATTGCAAACTGGTACAACCACTCTGGAAATCATTCTAGAGGTTCCTCAGAAAACTGGACATAGAACTAACAGAAGATCCAGCAATACCTCTCTTGGGCATATACCCAGAAGATATTCCAACTTGTAATAAGAACACGTGCTCCACTATGTTCGTAGCAGCCTTATTTATAATACCCAGAAGCTCGAAATATCCCAGATGTCCCTCAACAGAGGAATGGATACAGCAAATGTGGTACATTTACACAATGGAACCCTACTGAGCTATTAAAAATAATGAATTTATGAAACTCTTGGGCAAATGGATGTATCGCAAGGATATTATCTTTAGTGAGGTAACCCCATCACAAAAGAAGTCACTTGATATACATTCACTGATAAGTGGATATTAGCCCAGAATCTTAGAATACCCAAGATTCAATTTGCAAAACACAAGAAAATCAAGAACAAAGACCTAAGGGTGGATACTTCATTCCGCCATAAAATAAAGAACAAAATACCCATGAAAGGAGTTACAGAAACAAAATCTGGAGCTAAGAAGAAAGTATGCACCATCCAGAGACTACCCCATCCAGGGATCCATCCCGTAATCAGCCACCAAACCCAGACACTATTTCATATGCCAGAAAGATTTTGCTGAAAGGACCCTGATATAGCTATCTCGAGTGAGGCTATGCCAGTGCCTGGCAAACACAAAAGTGGATGCTCATAGTAAACTATTCGATGGAACACAGGGCCCCCAATGGAGGAAATAGAGAAAGTACCCAAGGAGCTGAAGTTGTCTCCAACCCTATAGGTGGAACAACAATATGAACTAACCAGTACCCCCAGAGTTTGTGTCTATAGATGCATATGTAGCAGAAGATGACCTAGTCAGCCATCATTGGGAAGAGAGGCCCCTTGGTCTTACAAACTTTATATGTCCCAGTACAGGTGAACACCAGCGCATAGAAGAGGGAGTAGACAGGTAGGGGATCAGGGCGGGGCAGGGACGGTATAGAGAACTTTCAGGATAGCATTTGAAAAGTAAATAAAGAAAATATCTAATAAAAATATAAATAATAAGAAAAAAGAAAATAAGACATTAGTAAAAATAACAGTTCACATACATGTAACTATTAGATCAATTACAGTAACGGTATTACATAATTACTTAGAATTTCTAATGTTCACTGTATATGCATATAAAAATACTATAAGGTAGTATAAATGTAGTGAAACTAATCATTAAGATTGAAACAAATGTAGATGAACTTCAAAACTCATTAATATGGTAGTATGTAGGAAAAGGTCAGATATATATTATATTTTGTTAGCTACAGTAGTTCTTAATATGTCTGCATTGAATTTTTAAAGGATTTTAATTTGCATACTTTTTAGAATGTTTATAGTAAGCAATATGAATTATATTAATTATCATATTTTACATTACTAAACTTTAAATTATTTTATATAGATATATTTTCATATTTATATAATTACTATATTTTACATTATTATATTTTACATGATGCTGTAATAACATTCATGGTACCTGCAATTTCAGTTTTTTTAGGTGATAGAGATGATAAATTATTTAAAATTGAAGAAATGAATACAACAAAATGAATAACATTTATTTTCATTTAAAAAACTAGGTATAAACTTAACCAGTTAATAATATGTGGCTTTTTGGGGCTGGCGTGATGGTTCAATGGTTAAGAGCACCGACTGCTCTTCTGAAGGTCCCGAGTTCAAATCCCAGCAACCACATGGTGGCTCACAACCATCCATAATGAAATCTGATGCCCTCTTCTGGAGTGTCTGAAGACAGCTACAGTGTACTTACATATAATAAATAAATAAATAAATCTTTAAAAAAAATAACATGTAGCTTTAAACTCTATAGTAAGCACAGTGCATTATATTAATGCAAACTCTTATTAATGGTACAAATTATGGTCTTACTTTCCTTATCTCAGTTATTCAGGAATAAATTAAAAGGTTGTTTTGAAACTTCAATATGTAACAAATCTAAAACTATTAAATGCACTATAACTTATAAATATATAATTTAAAACCATATAATAGTGTGTTTCCAATAATCTGTAGAATAGAATAGAATAGAATAGAATAGAATAGAATAGAATAGAATAGAATAGAATACCAGGGAAGACCTTTACTCCATTTTTAGCTGTAGTTCAGCACTGACTACATTTCTGATATTTATTTGACATTAATAAATAATGTCAAAGCATTTGAGCACATATTTCTGTTTTAATCATTCCTAGAACTATTTGTTTTATATAATAGTCTAATGGTATGCTTTTTTCTAATACTTAAATTGTACCTTTAATTGTGGAAAATCAGTTGAAGTCACATTATAATTAATTTATAAGGATGTTAATTTTATAGTTTTAGAGTGATATTTTCTGTACAGAATTTTTCATGGAAATAAAAAGATACATGATGAACTGAGGAAGAAACACTTTTGTTTTTTGTTCCATTTCTCATTCTTCTTTCTTTACAAAACATCCTTACCAGAAACGTCCTTTAAGAGCCAGTCCTTCAGTGGTTCAGAGCACTGGCTCCTATGCCAAAGTTTGCTTTCCAGGGCCATGTTTGGCTTCCAGCACCATATGGTGGATCAGAACTGTGTCTAACTCCTATCCCAGGAGATCTGGTGACCACATCTGGTCTCAGTGGACATGTGGCATGATGTAGATAAAGCAATTATACACACAAAACATAAAAGTAAAAACAAACAAACAAAAACCCAAGGTTAAATTTTGCATTGGGAAATCTGGCCACATAATTATGTGACACAATCTTTCTTGTATATATATATGCCTGCTGTTTCCAGCAGCACCTGAGCTTTGAGAAGGCTCATCTATGTGAGATAAGTTTAAAAAGCGGAACACTTTATAATATCTGTTTTGCTACGCTACCTAGGATCTGGATGCAGAACTTTTGATAACCAGAAAGAATTCCCTACATCTGACTTACGGTAGTGAACCTTGCCATTGACTCTCAAGAAGTGAAGATCCTGAGTTCTAAGCATATGTTAGACTTAACATTCATTTAATATTGACATCTGGTAACTAAGATTCCTCAAAGAACATTTAGCTTATTTAAATCTCTGTAAAGATTGGGTTATTTTCAGGGATATTCAACCTAAGATGATAGTGTTGATATCCTACACTAAATTCAAGTAACAGAAGACAAAAGACAGAGCACACAGAGCCTTGTCCTAACAAACATCAGGAGCTGTAGAGATATTTGTATTTCAAATGATTAAGATACTGTTCACAGAAGAAGGAAAAGGTAGAGCAATTAAAAATAAAGGCATATTGTACGAAGGTCAAGTCTAAGTGGTTGAAAGATCTCCACATAAAACCAGAGACACTGAAACTTATAGAGGAGAAAGTGGGGGAAAACCTCGAAGATATGGGCACTGGGGAAAAATTCCTGAATAGAACAGCAATGGCTTGTGCTGTAAGAGCGAGAATTGACAAATGGGACCTCATAAAGTTGCAAAGCTTCTGTAAGACAAAAGATACTGTCAACAAGACAAAAGGGCCACCAACAGATTGGGAAAGGATCTTTACCAATCCTAAATCAGATAGGGGACTGATA